>WAAD01014642.1:13222-76248 GCA_013389945.1 Fregata magnificens
AAAAAGGCGGGGGAACCGCGAGTGGTGCGGCTGCGAGCATAAGGTGCGATTTTTTTTCTGTGAAATTCGCATATTTTGGAGAGGAATGTGACTGGTCTGCTGAAGATACATGTAGCACATAAGCTGTTGTCTGAAAACGGTTCAGGAAAAGACGGCCACATGTTTTTCCTCTCGCCTCGTTTGAAATACTGTGTGCATAGACGCTGATATTTATAAATGGCAAAGCTGCTCATTATGGCAAGAAAGCGATGAGTGAGCCTGCCGAGTGGCGCATCTTGGCGTCGACTTTGTCGCTGCTAAGAGAAACGGCTCAAGCTTTGACATGAAGCGTCGGTGCAATAGTTGTTGATAAGCAAAATGACCTATTGTATCCTTAACCAGAGAGTAAGAGGATTCCTTTGCCTATGTTTTGGTTGAATTGATGAGAGTGGTTCCAGAAGCGTCGTTAGGTCCTAACTCAGGCTGTCCAGTGTGCCGAGTGGTTACTGTAGGGGCTGATGCTTATTTGACAAACACTACATCCGCGGCTGTGATGTGCCTAACAGCTTAAGTTCAGATTGAGGTTAATACAGTAGGCAAAGTGAGTCTAAAATCAAACCCACAACGCTAGAATCGGTTTCAGAACTGAGATTGCTAATTCCTCTTTGTCTCCTGAAATAAAGAGAACTTAAATACTCAGCTTTCAAGTTCTAAGACTTGTATGTTGAATTATTTTAGGGATGGCTGTCTGAAAGAAGGGAAGTGTCTAAAGATGGCAAGTACTTAAAGATGGCAATGTAATCAGTGCTGAGATACTCCAGATGATTTGCTTTGTATGCACTCATCAGCATGCGGAAAGGAATCGGTTCTTTAGCTCAGAAGGCAATGTTTCTGCTGTTAAACTATATAATCTAAATACTGTTGACTAATCAAGTGACAAATAAGAATCCCTGTGTAGTTAAATGTCACGTATGTCAGCTCTCTTTGTTAAATAACATTTTCCCAGTTGTATTAGGGCTGTGCTACTTATGTTGAAAACAGCGGTGAAAGTGAAGCGTTGTGAGCCTGAGTCCCAAATTCTTTCTTCTGAATGTGAATTGGCCATGTGCCTGTTGGAGTGTCTATTAGTTTTGCCCTGCATAGAAACCCACACAGAGGAAGTCCCTTAAATGCTAAATGAAAACTGGTGAGTAGAAGTGTGGAGCTGGGGAAGCTGGATCAGTTTCCTCTACCATATCATTTAAAAAGAAATGGAATAGTGTCTTTTCACCTAGAAGCAAGTTTTCGTTAGATGCAGTGATGAAATCATTAATTAGCAAGAGCTGCATTCTGTTTCTCTTAAATTATGGGCTGAGGCTGAACTCTAGTATTACATACGTCCCTGGATGGACAGAACATCTACCTGTAACATCCTGAAGCCCATTATTTTACAAAAATTATTATCAGATAAATGGTCATTATGTTCAAACAGCATTGTGACTTTTAGATTTCACCATTGTGGTTAGTGGATGCAGGAAGGTTTCTTCTCTCCTGAGTCAGCGCAGTAAAGAGAGATGGAACTGCAGTTTCAGGTGAGGCATGATATGATGGAGCTTGGCATGTCTCATTTACCTTGCCAAGAGCCAAGCGAGGGCAATAAAGCCAGGGTGCTGTCTGCAGGCAGGGTACAAACGCTGGCTTTGTTACACTCGCAGCATTTTTGGTGTCGTCTTCACCAAAGGGCGCTAGAGGTGTTAAAAGTGAAAGCTTAGGGTCAAAGTATGGCGTGTAGATGAGGGAGAGTTGAAGTTTTTAATACTTGCAGATATATTTTTTCTGAAAAAGTGTCTGTTAGGTAAAATGTTAGAAGTGGTGGTGAAGCAAACAAATGACAGGCAAGTTTTTGTTCTTAAAGGCCATTTATTAGTGGGCGATGTCAAATAAGGAAACTCCAGTGTTAACAATGTGTAAGTTTCTTAGATACTGGTAGGTAAGAAACTTAGTGAACTTCTTGATTTTTGTATTAAGAAATTAAGCCTTGTTCTGTACTGCTTCAAGTTTTAAAGGTATGTTTGTGGCTTATTCCAAGCTCTGTTTATAGTCAAGCTTACTTTTCCATTTAATTTTTGTGACTTTTTTAATGATAGATGATGCACATTTTATATGCACATTTTACTGCTTTCAAGGATTGAGTAATTTGATGGAAGTGTGATAATTGGGATTGTTCCGAAAGAGAATAAATAAGGTGCAAAAATAGGCTTTTGAAACAGAACTGTGTATTTAAAACCTTCTCCCTGTGCAGCAAATGCAAAGTTGGCTGTTGTAGAATAACTTTTCTTTTCATGATTTAGCGGAGGACTTGTTTTTACAGTTGAGGGGGGTGAAAAGCTACTCTGTAGGTAGGTGTGGTAGAACATGTTTACCATACTAAAGATTATTTTAACATTGTCATAAGCTATAAGATGTGATGACAACTGTGTTAGCAAGTAGAGTCCTGCAAATTCTGAGCCACGTGAGTAGTCCTGTTGAAATAAATGAGTCTGCTTGCATGAGAAGTGACTTGACTGAGAGTTGTAGACAAAGATTCTCCTTTTATGAAAATAAATATTACTGTGCATAAATGTTATTGAACAGAAGAGTACTTCATGTTTTTCAGCCTGGCACTTTAGTACTATGTAGTCAAAAATGCAGTCATATGTTTACTTTGGTTTTCTAAAGTTACATAAATAGGTAAGTGTGCTACTGCCTTGGATGTAATGAAGCGTGGTTTTTTTTTTAACCGGGTGATGATAAATAACTTAAGGATTTTAAAAAAAGCCATGCTTCAAAATAATTTTTCTTTTTTTTCTTTGCATTGTTATGTCTTACAATAAAACAGTGTTAAGCATATTGTGTATGTGATATAGTAGGATTTTGGCATTTTGTGTAAGTGTAAAAGAAGATAAAAAAGTTGAAAGTTAAGGCTTTCAAATACAGGAATGTTCTCTCTACTTCCCCCCCTCCCATTCCTCAATGTAATAAGATGACATGCAAGCAGTTAGTTACTGTGAGATGCAATCTCTTGAAGTTTTACTGATTCAGACAGGTACAGGGGTGTTGTTAGTGATGTATCTGATCTTTCTATCAGCAGCTTTAGCTTTCCCTAGATAACCTCTTGTACCTCAAACATATCATCTAGAGGTAACCGTTTTGTTTTTAAGTACTTGGTATACTTAGTATGCCTTCTGCAAAAGGAAAAGTTACAGCATGTTCTTTGACATTTGCATTTCTAAAGTGTACATGTAATTTGTTAATGCAAATTAATACTAAAGAGTGTACTGTATACACTGCCATTCAGGTTGTCAGATAGCATCTCTCTCAGAACAGTGAGCTGTGCATGTTAACTTCAGTGCAAACCTTTGTGCAGTTTTCAAGTTTTCCTCTAGATCATCTTTGCTGCAGCAATAAGGGCCTAAGAGCAAATGAAAATGGCCTGTTGGATGAAAATCACGTGGACTGCGAGCCCTTGTGGTATTCTGGACACTGTTTATTGCACTCGGAGGACTGGGTTGTGCTGAGTGCTCTAATGTCTGTACTCCAAGTGCTTTCCATATAACTTTAAAATGCATCAAACACATCTGACAAGCAGTAAAAGGGAGAAAGGCCAGTGAGTGCATTTCCCAGGAAGGCCACCTACAGTGTTGCTGTATTACGGAGTTCTTTCAGGAAATGACTCCTTTTTCTTCTCTTCTCCTTCTGCTTTAAATTTCTCCTGACTTAGCTGTCAATACTTGGTAATGTAAAACTTCTGAGACTGATTTTCAATGTACTTCTGTTCTGAAAGCTGTGTGTGATGGTGATTTCCGCCCCCCCCAATTTCTGATCTAGGTTAGAAGCATGGAGGCAAGTGACCTGCCCCTTTAACACACAGGTTATGACTGAAAAGCTGGTTACATTGAAGACTGATAAATTCTATTTATGGTATCATTGTTAAAGCTTTCCTTTTGGCTTTTATTGATAGCTGTCAGACGTTGGTTTTCTGGACCTTCACCGTCCACCCATGTGTCACCAGGTAGCAGCATTCGGTGTAAAAAAGGGCTTATGTCCCTTGCTCGAGAAAAACCAATGCAACACTTGGCGTATGTATTTTAAGTATTGCTGGCTAAATAAATTTTAAATATTGCTGGGGGGCAACAGTGACAGGTCCATGATTGCAGCACTTCAGTGTTGTCAAGCTTCCCGAAAATCGCAACATGCGGTTTGATTCCAAGCCCCAAGCTGTGTTTCAGCTGCCTGCGAGTCCCTGGTTTCTGCTGGGCTGGTGGTTTGCAGCCTGATGACAGCCCTGCTGTGCACATGGTTACTGGGGCTTGCGCCATTTTTTGCTACCAATTTGAGCAACTTCTTTCAGGATGTTTAAATGGTAGGAAGAAGATTCCCTGCAGTGAGGCATACTTGCCCTTA
Organism: Fregata magnificens; assembly: GCA_013389945.1. Lineage (NCBI taxonomy): Eukaryota > Metazoa > Chordata > Aves > Suliformes > Fregatidae > Fregata > Fregata magnificens. The sequence continues at coordinate 17,624 of WAAD01014642.1, forward strand.
GTCTGTTCTTGCTGGTGAACTAGTGGTAGAAATTGTTTGGCTTTTTTTTTTTTTTTGTTAAAGCAGTTAAGAATTTTGAGGAACTAAGTATGTCTGAATATTCTGGTTTGCCCTGTATAATATTGAAAATGTGGTGCAGCAGTGCTTCATTTGACCATGTTAGGTAGTGGCCAGCTGCCTGGCCTCCTGAACGTATTTCTACAGTATAATATAGTATTAGGGTTGCCCTCTAAAGTGGAGACTTCTTAACTTAGGTCAAGAGCAGCAGAAAGCTAAGGTGATTGCCCCTCATCAGAGAAGGAGTTTGAGTGTTGTTACTTGACTTGTGTCTTGTTTAGTTTTGTGGAAATGCTTGGAATTGCTGAGCTGGTAAAAGAAACCTTGTTATCATGCAGCTTCTGTTCCTATAACAGGATATCTGAATTCAAAGGACACACGTGTGTGGAAATAATATTGATATAATAAAAAATAAAATAGTGATCATGTGGTTATGCTGCTGTGCTTGTAAATTGTGAGACTGCATGGGAAAACTTTGCTCTGTTTTAAAACATGGCTGGCTGAAAGCAAAAGTCCTTTTGTGTTGCAGTAATTTGTAGGAATGGCTTTTGCCTAGTTTTGACTACTCGGTAACTCTCCCTATAGCTTGGTCATGCTATAATCAATTACCTATAGTCTAGTCCTTGTTGGACTGTTAGTAAAATTCAGTAGCTTCTCTCATAATAGTAATAAAAGTAAACTAAACAAAACTTGAAACAGAAAACTTTTTTTTTTTACACTGGCTGTTTTAAGTACCTGTGCGTAGTAAAAAGACATAAGCCAGTGAACAGTCAGGTGTGTCATAGATGTGCATTCATGAAGAAAGGGAAAATAAAATTTGTTAACTCAAGGAAGTCAACTTGAACATGTAGATGTTCTGGTAGCTCTCAAGTGCTAAAACATGCAGGTGCTCTGAAATCTAGGAGGTGCTATTTTTAGCATATACTTGGGTATAAGAGATACACATGGGAAATCCTTCCGTAAATGTTCTCTACTTGTAGGTTAAAGATGCTGCAAGAAGCATGCTGGCAAATATTATTTATTTTGGTCACTGAAGACCAAATCCTGTTTTTCACATTGACTGAGAGACGGTCTAGCTAGCCGTTAGCAAGTTGCCTCCGTGTGTGCTCTAAATACAATAATCCATAACAACAACAAACTGCACAACCAATCTGGTTTTGAAGAGCTGCTTGCAAGATGGATTTGGCAGCACTTCTTGTAGAACAGCTGTATCTGGATCTGTTTTTTTCTATACTAATGATACTGTGTCCTCTCTGCAAAAGAATTTAAATATGTCTATTTCAAGATTTAAAAGGTATGTTGATGCTGTGGATTCTCTTTGTTTTGCTGGGTTAGCAAAACTTAAGGCAGGATCTAGCTTGCTTTGAAACTGGTCAGATCCTTTAGATTGATTTTTCATGTCCTTCACCCAATGTCCATTTAATGTTAAGTGTGGTAGTATTTGTATATGTCAAGTTATTTGCTAGCCCAGATGGGTGCCCTGGTGCTGCTGAAGGGGGCTGTTGTCAATTAAGCCGTTCCTTCACAGGCAGTGTATCAGATGGGAAGGGCACACCCGGCGCCTGTCCAGGCAGCCTGGAAGGGAGGGGTAAGTCACTGCTGCCAAACTGGAAAACAACATTTGCTGGGAGAGACTCTTCAAACAGCTAAAAAATTGCAGTAGGGAAACATTAAATTGTAAACAGAAAAACGTGTTCCAGTGTTTGGTATCGCAGCCTGGTGGAGTGATCCTTTAGGTACCGGCCCAGCATGCAGGGTTTGTGTCTGCTGGAGCTTCTCGAGCTGGAGCAGGATCCCAGGCTCCTGTCCTCTGCCCTTAACTCTTCTGGCACATTTCTAAGGTGTTGGTCTATTGTCTGCTATTCTTCTGATGGCTTTTGGCTACTCACAGCTGTGCAGAGCTTTGGAAGGAACTTGAACTTTTTTGGGCTCAAGATCTGCGGAAGCTGGTTTTGAAACTCTATTCCGGTGTATGTTCCCAGTATTTGGTTAAGATGAAAGATGCGGTTTGCTAGCACCAGAAGCTAAGCTAACCGCTGCTAGTGCTCCTAAATACACGCAAATGGAAAACTGAAATACTAGGGTATTTTCCCATGATGGCAAAGATTTGATCTGAATATTGGGCTTTTTTCAGTTAATTGGTTAACTTAAAAGGGCATATGTGTTATATACATAAAACCCATATATTTATAAACTATATATATGTGGGGGTGAGTCTGTGTGTGTGTATATATATATATATAAAAACATACAAAACCTCAGCTGTTTTACTTATGCCCATTTCAGTATGCTGACAGCTGCAAGTATGTGATATGCCCATAGTTGCCTGGATCTTGCTTTCTGTGCTTTGACAGATGAGTTTGTTGTTGAATTGGGAACACTGTTCATGGTGGGTCAGGCCTGCCTGTTGACCTCTGTTTGCAGAACTCAAGCTTTTAGGGTTGTGTGGCTGTGGGGTTTTTTGGCTTTTTAAAAATTCCTTTAATTCTAGCCATTACCTGTTTTCCGCATGCACGTGCTGGCTGCCTCCTCTTTCGCATCTTGAAAGGCCTTAAGAATTTTCCCATCAGCAGTTCAGCTGGCACTACCGTGTTTCACAAGTGCTGTTCAGAGCCGTGTAAGCCTGTATTGGTGCTTGGGAAGTGCTCAGCTCATTGGCAGACAGGTAAGGACACTGAGAGGAATCGAGTTTAGGAAGTTGCTCCCTTTGTTGCTCCAACCCTTGACTACCAGGTGTGGGATGGAGAACTGCATATTTCTTTCTAGCAGCAGCTCTGTCTCTATCATGCCAGGAGACAAAAACAATATCAGCTGCCATGGTTTATTATAAATAGAGGCCTGACAGTGGTAATAAGCAGCTGATGTCATCAAAAAGCTGGATCTGTTACAAGAATGTTGCTCCTGGGCTTCTGCAATGAAGTCTCTTCTGCCCTAAGAGGCATTCAGGGACTTTTTCTGATGAAGTTGGGGGTGGCGGGAAAATACAACCGCTTCCAGTTGGTCTAGGAGTGGATTGAGGCTCTCCTGATCATGTACTTTCCTGTGGTATGAACTATTCAACACCGTTTGGGTTCCCACCTCTCATATTTTCTGTTACTGCCAAGTGGGAGAAGGTAGTGGGAACAGCTTTGGGACTCAACAGTTCTGGATTTCTGTGTCTTTTTAATGGGTGCCACATGTTTCTTGCTCGGAGCAGAGGTGCTGGGCACGTGGCGTTATGGCCAAGGCGGTTCCTCTTGCTGTTGCCCTTTGCGTGGGGCAGGCTGCAAACTGGCCAAACTCGTCTGGTGGGGCAGCTTCCGCTTGCCTTTGTTTTCCTCAGGTCTCCTCTGTGATTATTTAGCATTACAACTCATTTGGGACGTGGGAGCTAGTCTTTCTGTTTACAAGCAGGTTAAATTGATGTTCTCTTTCTGGCTGAGGTTTATTGTGTCAAATACCAAACCTTGTGAGAAGCTAATGCGCAGAACTTGGATGGTTTTGCCTGCATACAGCAGCTCAGGCAGTATGCTAACTGTTCAGCAGAGTAGCGTTGCTCTGCTCATGCTGTGCTAATACATATGCTGCTTGGCAAAACCGATAGTCTTTTGCTAAAAATAGCTTCCTGTACCCAAACTAGCTTCTGAGTGAGTTGGGGAATATAAGGTCATACATCTTGAAAGATCTATCTAGAAATGATCTCCATCCCCAAAATGGAATTGGCCTTTCTAGGCATTCCTAGCTCATTTGGATAATGGCTATTGCAAATTTGAAGAGTAATGCACTTGCCATGCAGGTATGATAATAGGGGTTTTTTTGTTGTTATTCTTCATTTAGAATCATTTACATTCTATGAGCAATTCTTACACAACCGGTCAATTAAAGGGAAACAGCAGTCCTTCCTTGGAAGTTGAAAATTAGAGTATACAAAAATTAACTGTAATGTATGAAAGAATTACTGAACTGTAAGATGTTAGGCAGTTAAAATAGGGATTTCTGCGTTGTACCTTCAAGAAGAGTTTTAGTGGGACTAGACTTTTGACAGTCATTTGCAGCAGTTTAAAAACAAAAACCAAACAGATCTGTCTGGGTTATTATGGTAATTATAGGTTTATGATGACATCTGACTAGGCACATGCATGGATTTGCTTTCATGATGTATTTGGACACGACTGAATGCTGGACTGACAAATAATCTAAAGATTTCTAAAATATTGGCAAGGCAAGTATTCACAGGTCACACAGTATGGAGTAACGTGGTTGTTGTTAATGTATTTCAAGCACGGTTTCAGCGAGTCTGTGGCCGATGCCAGAACACTAGCCAACAGGTTGAGACAAATGAAAGGTTAAGACTGCTGGTTCGTACTGGATATACCAGTAAGGGAGTGAGTTAGCTCATCTGTGTTTCCCCATGTTGCAGCCATTGCTCCACAGGCTTGCGCAATGCAGGAAGCTATGTCTTCACAGTGGGGAAGAAAAAATAAAAAATGACGTTCATGTAGAAAGCATTACATGGAGTATCATAGAAATGAGACTGTGTCATATTTTCCACTTTCCTGCCAGTGTAGTATTGATTGATGCTTACACTATGTTTTCTCTATTGTGTTTGGGTGAAAATGTCACAAGCATCTTGCTTCCTTAGAGTAATCCAAAGCAGCCTTGGTATTGCCACTATCCTTTTCTGGTGTTCTATCTTGCTGCATTTCTGACTTTATTAGATATCAATAATTAATAAGGGTGTGAAAAATGGTGCAAAGAGGCAACAGCATACGTTGCCTTAAGGAAAAGGTAATACTTTTTTTGTCTGTAAATCAAGTCAAAGTTTCTGTCCTGCTACCGGTACCTTTCTGAATGCTGCAGCCATTAACCAGGTTAGTCCAAAGTGCTTCTGGATAAAGACTATGATGAAGAAGTTCCGAGGGATCTTATTGCCTCCTTTCCTGCTGTCATCTCTACAGTGATACAGTCTCTTTAATCTCTTGATCCTTCTTATTTCTTTGTAGTATTGTGATGTAGCTTTCTGTCATTATTGATGTTCATAACTTTCAGATATCATCAGGTTATCCTCTGCATCCTACCCAGCTGGTTACAGTAGCGATTGCAAGACAGTTTGTTAAATACAACAGTTTCAGGAATACTTTTATGAAGGGAGTTATTAGAGAGCTGCTTGTTAGAAGGCCGTATTTCTCTTTAAGTGACAGTTGTCTTATGTTTCAAATAGCATCCAGGACAGCTAGCTCCCACACAGTACAGGCATTTAGTTGTTACTGTCATGTCAGCGTTTAGCAGCGATAAAGACCTTTAGAAAGCGTTTGTCATACTTGTATCTCCTCTCAACATAATATTTTTGGGGGCGAAATTTCTTTTATTTTCACTTAACTTTATGGTCAAAAAACTTACTGTTTTATAAAAAGCAACTGGTGAATAATGGAAATATATAATTAAAATTAAAAAACCTGCAGTTGTTATAGATGTATTTAAGTAACTGTAAAATATAGAATGCAATATTAATGAATTCATAAATGGGTTAATGGATACTTAAAACTTCATTTTCCTCAAATTTTATTCTACATACTGAATGATAGGAATAAAGTTTAATTAAATACCTCTTGCTGGTATTTCTATATCATCTTTAATCCAGCTCTTGTTATTACCTTTATGGTCCTTGACAGGTAGTGCTGACTTGTGCATGAACGCTTAGATTCTGATTACTGCTAATCAGATCTAAGTGCTTAATTTTGCCAACAAAGATGACACAGTGAAACATTCAGGACAAGCGATGGTATCATCCTTCTCTGTATGTATTGAAGGAGGCTGCATAGGAGGTGGAACTAGTGAGGCCAAAGTAAGATTTAAAATTCATGCTGATTTCTCTTCTGACGTGTGTCAGAAACTTAGAATATCTGCTGTTTGTGTGTTTAGTTCAGCAATTTTCCACACTAAAACTCTTTGCAAAACATTAGACATTGATAAGTTTCCTTAAACAGGTTGCACTTCAGAAATTTACACTGCGTTTTACTTGGCAGTGACGCAAAAAGTGAAATGTTGTTCTTAAGAGCAATACATCTAATATTAGTAGAGATTAGAGTACTGTATTACAGAACTGAGATGCCTTCATAGCTGAAAGTTTGTTCACAAAAAGTAGTGGTATTACCATTTCAGACCGAGCTTTAAATCAGAGGGATGTATAAGGGTTCTGGGTAACTTAATTGTTTGTGTTTGTTCAACTGTAAGTCAAATTAGCATGTCTTCCTTGCATAGGCAAAGTGCAAGAGGAAAGCTGAATGAGCCTGATGTGATAATATAATGTGTAACAATTATTTGAAATCTATTACAAAAAAGAAAGACTATGTACTAAATGACTGATTCTGCCTGATGAACTCTTTTTAAGGAAAGTGCGACATTTTTCCTCTGTAGATCCAAAAGATGAGTCATCTTATAAACCAGTCATTTAATGCACATTAGATATCTGGTCTGCAGATAGTCCTTGTCTGTCTTAGGTTTACAATTTAATTGTTTCTGTCTTGTGAAAGTTTTATTGATCTTCTGTACCTTTCATATATGTTTAACTTGTGTGATTACTAAAACAAGATTCAGTTCTATTTGAAATCTCTAGTTTATTCAGAGCCTTCGAGTTGTGGAGTCAGACATGATAAAACCTTAAATTTTGCCTTTTATTAAGTGACTCTGAACAGAAACTTTTATTACGAAGCATATATGTTACTCTTAGGCAAGAAGGGAAATGGATTATTTTGAATGTATGTGAAACATAGTTGCTGATGTCTGTATGTGCAAATGCAGGTGTGAGAACAAGGGCTCTGTAGGACAACTGGATAATTATTTGCAAGTTTATTGAGTGGCAAGGTATAACGTGCTTTCATTTAGATCTGCTATTTCTACCTTTTCTTTCTTTATTCTATTCCTTTTGTATTCCTCTGTTTCTGAGTCTTCTCTTTTCTGTTCTCTATATTTGCTTCACTGCAACAATATCTAGATCTCATTTCATCTGTTCTAATGGTGTGATCAGATACTGTGGTTAGTGACTTTTTTTTTAATTGGATTTGTGTTACTGAATCTGGCTGGCTTGGAAACATCCAGGATCATCTGCTGCTGCTTTAGGACTGGATGGGCCTCTGTGTGGTTAGTTTTGTGCTCTTGTCTTCTTTCCAGCTGGTCGACAGCCGGCTGAACATGAGCCGGCAATGTGCCCAGGTGGCCAAGAAGGCCAATGGCATCCTGGCTTGCATCAGGAATAGTGTGACCAGCAGGAGTAGGGAAGTGATTGTGCCCCTGTACTCGGCACCGGTGAGGCCACACCTGGAATACTGTGTTCAGTTTTGGGCCCCTCAGTACAGGAAGGACACTGAGGTGCTGGAGCGTGTCCAGAGAAGGGCAATGAGGCTGGTGAAGGGTCTAGAAAACAAGTCTTATGAGGAGTGGCTGAGGGAACTGGGGTTGTTTAGCTTGGAGAAGAGGAGGCTGAGGGGAGACCTTCTTGCTCTCTACAACTACCTGAAGGGAGGTTGTAGTGAAGCAGGTGTTGGACTCTTCTCCCAAGAAACTAGCGATAGGACGAGAGGAAATGGCCTCAAGTTGCGTCAGGGGAGGTTTAGATTGGATATCAGGAAGAACGTCTTTACCGAAAGAGTGGTTAAGCATTGGAACAGGCTGCCCAGAGAGGTGGTGGAGTGGTCAACCCTGGAGGCGTTCAAAAAAGGAGTAGACGTGGCACTCCAGGGCCTAGTTTAGGAGTCATGGTGGTGTTAGTTGATGGTTGGACTTGATGATCTTAGAGGTCTTTTCCAACCTTAATGATTCTATGATTTTATGATTAAATACACTTTTTTTTTTCTTTAAAGCTGTCACCTTAACTGTGAGTGTATGTAGTAATGGATGAGCTGCCTGCATCCTGATACCATGGCTCTGAGAAATCTAGACTGACTGGTTTGTATTAATGGAGTGTGTTAAATGTAATTGTTAACAGCCTAATTGCTAATTGTAAAGATGATGATAGATGAACTGGCAATTATGGCAAGGCCAGTAGCATTTTCCTCCCTTGAAGGAGTGTTGAAGAAAAATAATGCTAAAAATCAGGTGCTTATTAATTAATGCTTGTTAGTAGGGGCTGCGTACTGGACAAAGCTTGTTCTTGCCCAGGCCAGAAAGTAATGGAGCTCTGCCGGTTCTGCTGTATTGCTGAAGAAACTTGGGAATTCAGGTTGTGTCCCTCTTCTGCATACCTTTTGTGCCTGTCCTGCAGTCTAAAGGGAGTGCTGGTCGTGATGGTAGTATGCACTCAGCTGGTGTGAGGAAGTGTTTTTCTGCTGAGCTGTATGCAATCTGCATCACTATGCCATAACAGCTTTCTTCATCTCACTTCTTCCCTCCAGCACCTTTGTGTTATCTATGGTTCTGCTCTGTGGCGATCATGCCAGCTGCTACAGTGCTAATGTAGTAGTAGAAGACTTTTCTGGCAGTGTTGAATTAGGTGTAGCTATGTCAGTCAGGGTGCTTTCTTTTTAGTTGACTCCTTATGTCTGTCTTCAGCTACAGCTGTTCTGTGCAGTTTAGTCTGGCCTATATCAAGAGCAGAGCTAGCATGTAAAATAACCATTCTCCTATTTTAAATAAGACCTGTAGAAGCACTGTGTCCTGGGAGATTGTCAGTTTTGTCACCAGGATACAGTGGCAGAAAGAAACAATTATGTGGGAAGTGACTTGTGCACAGCAACCCTAACAGAATTATTTTCCTGCTGTAGTAGTCTGGAATGTTAATAACTGTAGTAAATATGTGACTTCCTCAACCTGGGTTGTGTTTTAGGTAAGTGGGTAACTTGTTAGTTCTTCAGAGGTTTCAGTAACATCTGTTTGCTCACTTTGAAGATGACTGTTCTCACCAACAGGATACAAATGTAAAACTGGAGTGAAATAGGGAAGCAAGATGATCTTGATAACAGAACTATTATTTCTGTAGAAGCTTCTTGTGAGTAAAAGATAGTAAAAGTAAAAAATAACTTAGTGCCAAAGACATCTCTGCATGTTGTAGAGGAGTTGGGGCTTTCTGTGTCATGAAATGTTTTGTTGCCTTTAAATAGCATATTACACTATGGAGATGAAAGCCTTTGCCCAGCATCTTCATCATGAAATGGGCTTACTGAGAGCATGTGTGTGAGAAGGAGGACAAACTGAAGGTATTGCAGCATTTTGAGAGTTGAGATTTATTTATTTGGAAAGGCTGCTAAACCCTGTTCATGCTGCAGCTCTATGTAGCTAATTTTTCTTACCAGGTGATCTATTTATTTTTGCAACGTTTTGACTAGCACCTAGTACTACACTGCAGTCTGGATACAGAAAATGAATCTGATATGATGTACTGATGGTCCTTATAGACAAATGGAATCGTCCTTGCATAAGGGCCTGGGGACCTTCGGGAGTTTGTATGCAAAAAGTGTGAAACTGGAGTCAAATGTGATAAAAGTCGGAACAATAGGTTTGAGGTTTTTGACTTCATAGCATCCATAAACTGAGACTACATATAAGATGCTCCCACTTTCCCCTTAAGGGGGGTCTTAAAGGCTGTCTGTCTATCCTGTCATTTTGAAGCCTATGCTTCTGGTTTATTCCTCACTTGCTTTGGGCAAGATTTGGGGCATGTTTTCAGCAATTTGCCATCACTTGGGAATTGCTTTGTTTGATCAGGTCTTGAGATCCTGCATCTTGAGGACAGTAATCCAGTATCTGCTTCTTATAGTGGCCAACAGTAGAAACTTCAGAAGAAAGTTTTAGCTGGCGGAGAGGAGGATATTGCCACCCAGTTCCAGGGTATGATCTGTTAGCTTTTACAATATATCTGAATATACTTTAAGAAAAGATTATCAATTACCAGCCTTTTAAAATTATAATAACCTTGCGTAGCTTTTGGACTGTGATGTCTTGGGCTTAAAAGTTCCTTTGCGTGTCCAGACAATATTTTAATTTAACATATCCTTGGTCTGTGTGCTCACGAGAAGAAGAGGTGCACCTCTTCTTGTAACTTTAGCTCTTGTGACTTAGGGATGGCTTCTCTTTTGTATTCCTGGTCTGTCTTTTTCCATGTTTCATTATTATTTGTAATCATGATACTTTGCAGGTAGTTTCTGAAGTTCCGTTCTCAGAAAAGGCTAGTGAAGGTGAATGAGCATTAGCCTGCAGAGGATTTCAGATGGCTTTTAAAATTTTTAGTTCTCTAAAAACTTATGAGAAAAATGTCAGTGTTTATTTTAAAAAGTCTAATCTATTAGTGTGGGAAAATACAAATCATGCCTTGGAAAGGTGGAATAATCCATCAGCAGTCTCTGGCTTTTACTACCTTAATTGAGGCTGGTAGATCAGAATTTGTTGAATGTTATAGACAAAATTTTCAATCTAGAAGAGATGTGATTATCTCATCTGTCTTAATAGTCCTTAACTTGCCCCAGATTCTTGCTTTAAGTCCAGCAAGTGATTATTTTCACAACAAGCTGAAAGTATGGTCTTCAGCACAAGTTCTGGAGTCATGTGTCTTGGTTTCAAGCCATGATGATTATTAAACGATCCTGGTTAGAGTTGTTTTCTCTTAGGTCATCCTAGAGAACAGTTAATTAGAACCTTTAGCCTTTTCTCCCCGTTTTCTTCTCCCGGTGACTTGTATTTTGAAAGCTTGCATGGTGACGTTGAACTGAGTTTGCTGTTTATTGGCAGGGAGTGCAGAGAGCCCTGAGCTGGAGTTGTGGAGCAGTGAGCGAGTGCTTCCTACAGGTCGCTGTAACGTAATGCCAAGAGCTTGCTTCACTGAAATTCATCAGTGTGATTGTGGGTTGGGTTTTTTTTGGGGGGATGGGGGGGTGTTCTTCCTTGTGGACTAGCAAAAGCATTTAACTTGCTGTAATTTGCAGATAATTTGTATAAAAGTGTAAGTTTAGAAGTAACGCATGTTGATTTGTACCTGCAGAAAAGTGTGTTCTAATGATCTGTCCCCTTTGCGCTCTGCTGACTGGTTTCCTTCCCTGCTTCACAGGGAACATAGGATTACTAAATAACTTTAGACTGACCCTGTGACTGACTCCTTGCTTTCTAAGTCAGAAGGGACTGTTGGTTCACCTTTGGTGCTTGCAAGGGCTGTTTATTGCTACTATGTTGTTACATGGGTATGGTTATTTGGCAGTTACTGGCAATTAACCCTCATTCCCAATCCTGGGTTTTGGCAGTCAGGCACTTGAATTTGATTTTTGAGCCTAGGACTACAGCAAATACACATCAAAAAGTTTCTAGTTTATATTTTGTGTTCCCTCCTTAATACTTTCTCCTTGGTAGATAGAGAGATAATTGAGACAAGCCAACAGCATTTCTGCGGAGTTGCACTTCTGCATTAGACAAGGCTGTAGCAGAAGTGAAGCTGATCGCTTATCTGAAAAACTCTCAAGTGCCAGTGTTGTGCCTCCTTGCCATGTGGTAGTAGGTATGAGGAAGGTGTATATTTAAAAAAAAAAAAAAGAAAAAAAGTGGCTAGATCTTAATGCTGAATAAAACACGTAAAGGTGGGTATTGTGTGTCCCCATGTGTATAAGTTAGTACTGGTGCTTGGAATGCTTGGAAAAAATAAGGTGTCTATTCAAAGATGTATTTTGGATATGCCTGTGTAGTCATAGCATTAAAAAAAATGAATCATACTGATGTAACTTGAGTCTTCTGCTGTTCTCTGGGAGAGGAAAAAAAAATACTGTAATACTTCTGCTTACTGCTCAGTTTAAGCCAATGTACTTTCTGTGCAGGGCACTGTCTAAGCACCTCCCTTTCCATCCCTCCGTTGTCTCCCTCCACTGCAGCTATCCTGCCAACCTGAGCCTTAAAACTCTGGTTTGTTCTCAACTTGATCAGCCCCCTGATCTAATTCACTGTGTAGCTTTTGTAATGGCACAAGAGAGCAGGGAGGGGGGCAGATAACATAAATAGGTATCACCGCAGAAGGAAACAAAGCAGAATCATATCAGCTAAGTTTGGTGTTGCAGAAGCGTTTAGGGATTTAGTACAGTGTTCACTTGTGGGCATCTCTTAAAGGGAATTGATGGACAAAGCTTTGAGAACCTTGACAAGAGTAATGACTCAGAAAGGTAGGGCTGGTGAAGGAGATGGAAATAACAGGTGTTTTTTTGTTGGCGGGGTTTTTTTTCCTTCCACTTGGACTCCCAGTCTTTTCTTTAGAGATAAGTGACAAGTGCTTCAGTCCTCAGAAACCTTAATAAAGAAGGTAGTGATGGTTATTCTGATTGAAGAACAAAAAGAAATGTTTGTTTTGCAGCAAAGATGACTCAAGCTTACTGTTAAGAAAATGCTTTCTAACTGATCAAATGGGGAGCCACTGGACAGGGTAATGGAGGAGGTCAGCCTTTTTTCCTTCTTTTTTTTTTTTTTTTTTTAAGGTTTGACTGATACCTGGTGGAAGTAGCATAGGTGTACTTGCTTGTGTGCCTCGATGCAGCACAATTAAATCTCTTAAACCCTTTTTATAAGTCAGTTTGTGTTTTGTCTTAACCTTCTGCAGATCAAAATAATTTCAGGTTTGGTGGCTTTGTAATTCCACTAACCATAAAACTGGTTAACACAGTACTCACATACTGTAAGTAATGCTGTAAGGCACATAAAGAAAATTCAAAAGAGGTGCTGAGTAATATCTTTAATAGCTTCTTCTGTCTTCAGTGTCAGACTTTGATACAAGTTGATGTCATGTGCAGAGCTTAAAAAAAGGTCAGTTTAGTTGTAGCTGAGTAAGCCCACTTGTCAAACTATTTTAGTGTGGAACTAATTAAACTCTCAAAGCAGTTACTTGTAAGTTTTTTTTTTTTTTTAAACACACTTAACATTAGGCATGTGGGTTTGTGTAATCATGGGTAACATACTTATTTAGATGAGGCCTGATGAGAGATTTCTCTGCCACCAAATTTCTATCAAGAAGTTTCATCCCTATTTTGTAAGGAAGTATCTGAGCTTTGATTTATAGGAAGAAGATTGCCTGGATCAGGTTACAGCAGAGCAAGAAAGTCTGAGCCTTGTTTCAGCCCAGTTTCATCTCAGTTATAGGCTGATGCTGTATTGATGGCAGGCAATGTGGACCTAAAAGAAAAGGTAGATGAACGTAGAGGGCTTCCCAAACTGGGATCATGTTGGGAAGCACAGGTAACAGGCACCGGAGTATTTGCTACTCTGCTCTCCTTCAGGCCTGTTCAAAGCGGTGGTTTCTACCAAAAGGTGTTGTGAGCGTCAGCCCTGTGGTAGGTGGAAGGGAAGGCACAGGAGAGATCTCTTCTGCGTGCTGAGAGGCAGGTCTGTCCGTAGTACTTGCCTCTGCCAGCTGTCTTGCTGCTCTGTCAAGCACATGGTTCATGTTCATGGCTGTACTCAGGAAGAGCTTGGGGGAAGCAAATCTGGATTGGACTGGTTGAGTTTCCTTTGCCTGATTTCTTCCCAGGAAGCTCTAGGGTAAAAGATAGGCTAAAGAGTGGTTTGCCGAGGTATGAATCACTTTAGTAACTTCTGATTTTCAGTTCCCTGCTGGATGCCTTAGGAATCTTACACTTACAAGAGAAAATCTTATTTGCTACTTGGGGAAGGACGAGGGGTGGTTTTAGTCTGTAATTGGAACATATGTACTCTGTAGTTTTTCAGCTTCCTGAAATATGAAGCCTTCTTGCCTAAACTTTCAGCCGGTGCAGGTCATTTAGTCTTTCTCAGGAGCAGTTGCGAGCTGTGTGACTTGTCCTCTGTGCTGGTCTGCGTGTGTACATCGCCTGATTGTGATGGATGCAGATGTGGTTCGAGTAGGCGAGGAGGGAAGGACGGTGGGGCCCCTGCAAAAAGAAGGCAGCAGCAAGCAGGCGATGTGCCACCAGCCGTGACTTGCTCCCTGCTCCTGGCTCAAGAGTTTGCCATGAAAGCAGGTGGTGGGGGGTGCAAGCTGTGGCCTGTACAAAATGTTTCTAGTAGGTAGATTCATGGTTTTGGCGCATGAGTTAAGGTTTACGTACTGAAAAAAGAGCAATACTGAGCTCGGGTATGGTGGTTTCCTATGTGAACATGAATTATATCATTTTTGTTTGTCATGTTAACACTAATGTGGGTCTCCAAGCTGCTTAGTTAAGTTCATGTTTCTGTCAGTATTAGAATTTGGAATGATGGATGATACTTTCTTTTGCCATCCAGAGAGTAGGTGCAGGAGCATATGCAGAGAAATATGAGCATTAAACCAGAATGCAGTAACCTTACTAGAGGGGAAGCCTCCTAGTCTGGTGCCAGAGGCTTTCAAGAGCAGTCTTGTAGGTGCTGTCTGTGTGATAAAGATAGCTGTCAGCTGGATGGAACATTTTTGCTTTTGAAAAGAAGACTAATCGGTTGCTAAAAATTCTTAGGTGTTAATACTTATTTAAATCTAGCCCAAGTTGGTGCCTCTGAGCCAGTGGGTTCTGTTAGATATTTTAAGAAATGCGGGGTTAGTACCTTCCTTGGGGAAGGCTGCTGTTGAATCAGTCCTGTTCTAACAACAAACTTTTTTTTCTAATTTCAGGATACTTGTGAAAGATGGTGGATCGCTTGGCAAACAGTGAGGCAAATACTAGAAGAATAAGTATAGTGGAAAACTGCTTTGGAGCAGCCGGTCAACCTCTGACTATTCCTGGCCGTGTTCTGATTGGAGAGGGAGTACTAACAAAGCTGTGCAGGAAGAAGCCCAAAGCGAGGCAGTTCTTCCTGTTCAATGACATTCTTGTTTATGGTAACATTGTCATCCAGAAGAAGAAATACAATAAACAGCACATAATCCCACTGGAAAACGTCACTATTGATTCCATCCAGGATGAGGGAGACTTACGGAACGGGTGGCTTATCAAGACCCCAACAAAGTCCTTTGCGGTTTATGCTGCCACCGCTACAGAGAAGTCTGAGTGGATGAACCACATAAATAAGTGTGTTTCTGATTTGCTTTCCAAAAGCGGGAAGACTCCTAGCAATGAACATGCAGCTGTCTGGGTACCAGACTCGGAAGCCACTGTGTGCATGCGCTGTCAGAAAGCAAAATTTACGCCCGTCAACCGTCGTCACCACTGTCGCAAGTGCGGCTTTGTTGTGTGCGGGCCTTGCTCTGAAAAGAGGTTTCTTCTCCCGAGCCAGTCTTCCAAGCCTGTGCGAATTTGCGACTTCTGCTATGATCTTCTTTCTACTGGGGAGGTGACTGCTTGTCAGTCCACTAGATCAGACTCCTACAGCCAGTCGCCTAAATCATCTTTAAATGATGTATCTGATGATGATGACGATGAAGACAGTAGTGATTAAGGACCAAATGTATTTTCCATGTGTTGCAATTTGTTTCAAACCTTTTGGAGCTGCTTTTGGGGAAGTCTGTAGTGAGGTTCCTCAGAAAAATCCTGTTCTAGCCATAAAATATGCCTGAATATCTTCAACTGCAATGTGCCTCAATCTATGAATTCTCTAGACAATAGGTTTTTCACTCCTCTGCAGGGATAGACTGTTGCAAATGTTATCAGAATATTTTCCAACTTCTTATACTTGAGTTGTGTCTAGGTTAGACTTTTGTGGAAGATTGGAGAATAAAATGTACTTTCTTAATTTAACAACCCATACTTCCTAATATTTCATACTGATATGTTATGTGGGTTTTTTCAGATATGGGGAAGAAAACTGCAAGCATGCATGGAACAGTGATGTTCTGGTTAATCCCTTAGACCATCTTGTTTTCTTAACCATGGTATATAGTAAGTTGAAATGTATAACTTACAAACTTAAATGTCACAAAAATTGGAAATTGTCTTGTTTTGCTCTTATTTATGACTTCCTATGCCAAGCAGTGCCTTGTACCAATTGTGCTGATTCAGGAAGAAGCAAACCTATTCTATGTCGTCTGTATTTGCCTGATGCTGGTGTCCGAGAGATTGTTGGTGCTATTGAAAATAACTGCTGTGTTCAAAGTGGAGCTTTGACAAGGTCATAACTGTACCCCGCGGTGGGTGGCTGAGACCCGAATTACACGTCCTCACCTGTGCAGGCAGACCCGAAGACTCTGCAGATTCCCACAGGCTTCAGCGGAGTTCTCCTTGCGAGAGTTGCATTGCGGGTCAGGATCTTGAGATGAGAAGCTTAGGATGGCTCTTCACGGGGATTTATACATTTTCTTTTCAGGATGGTTTCTAAGTTTCAAATTTGGCAAATGCGTACTGAAATTTTAGTTGGGTGATATAGAGAGCATTTGGATGTGATAGCCTATATATTTTTGGAAATAATTCCCAAAAAGACACTAAATTGTTTCTTAAAACATTGAGAGGGTTGTTTTGAGGTTTTTCCCCCCTAGTTTTATTGGCTTGTTTAAAAATAACCTCTTATTTTGAACAAAAAGCCTGCAAGTATCCTTATAAAATTGGCTTTCCTTTTTACACAGCTGACCTCAGGATAAATGTGAGATGCAAGTTATTTCATTCTAAATGTATACCCAGGACCAAGAAAGATGTATTTAAGAACTATAATGAAATCATCAGTGCAGAAAATGTCTCTACCATAGTATTCATTTTTACTTTTAGTAAGTTCTTGAATACAGAAATGTCATGTTCCTATATAAATGTAAAAGACTTGCAAAGACACGTTAAACCCCCAAATGCTATGTTTCTATATTTTTATAATGGTAGTGTCAATTTTGAAGCAGAAAAACCTCTTTGAAATAGTTGTATGAATATAGTAACAACTGACTTTATAGAAGAAAATGTTAAACTTTTATATCTCTAAGTGACAATTTCTGCACTGTTTGCCTTGGTTGGCAATAATTGGGGTAAATATTTATTGAATAAACAATCAATGCTGCATATTGCACTAGTCTCCCATTCTGTATGCTGTAAATGTCAGTCATATTTTTTTTTTTTATAAAAATTAGCAGAGCACTTCAAAGCTGTAGCCCTCCGTGAGATTTCTGGTAGCTAAAGATGCACTTAGCATCTTTGGGGAGGCACTCTACATTAATAGGCTGCAATACATTGCTTCAGGTGAAAATTGCGTTAATATTTTTAACTTGGGCAATTTCTAAAAATAAGGTTCTCTTTTTAAAAGCACTGCAGAGTATTTGATCTACTTTGAAATAAACATAAAAAGGGGAAAATGCTTTCTGATGGAGACTAGGGACCAGGAAGATTCTGTAAAATTGCCAGATAAGCAATAAACAATTGTGTATACTCAAAGACTAGCTGAAATAAGTAGTTACATATACATATTCCTTGAAAGATGAGGGAATGATGACCTGCAGCAGGGGAAAACGGGCTATTCTGAGAAGGCACTTTCAGTTCATAGTGCTTACTTTTTGTACCTTTCTTACTCAGTATTTGTATTTCAGGAATGGAGACTTGTCAGCTTCAATTTTCCTACAGAATCAAAGTACAAACCTCCCTTGTACATACCTTCTAATGACTAACAATAATTTTCTTCCTGATGCAATTGTTTCCTCTTTCTTAAGCTGTCAAATATTAACTTGTCTTGTTAAAGAGTTCATCTCCTTGTGTGCTTTTCCTGGTGTTTCTATACGTTGTGCTTACTTTTCAGCACTTTTTAGGGGTTGGGAAAAGGGTTGCTGAGAGTTAGATCACATATTATGTTTTGCAGAATGTTCTTGTACCTATTTCAAATATCTTTTTATCTGTGAATGAAACTTGCACTGTGCTGCACTGATCCCTGAAGCTGTAACCAAACCAATGCGTGTGTGTGGGATTTTTCGCCTGAAATTGATGTACATGGTCCAAGCTTTTTGAGAAAGCATTAAGGGGAAAAAAAAAGTGTTTTACGGTAATACTCCTATCCCTCAGTGGTATTTGTTTAAAACTTTACAAAATGGACTTAACATTGACTTCTCTTGTACTTCCAAATTCCTGAAAGGGCTCGTTTCATACTTTGTAATCTTGTTCTGTCAAATTATTATATTTACAAATATATGGTGTAGCTTCAAGCCTATGTGTTTAATTTTCTTTAACTGTGGGCCTTCAAGGGTGACAGAAAATAGGGCGGCTGGTTTTTATCTTGGCAAGTATTTTAGCAGCAAGTTTATTCACTCTCAGGAGGGATTAATAAACTGGGAGTATAAGTTTATATTATACTTAATGTATACATCATATGCAGGAGGAGATTTAAGACTAAAGCGGAAATAAATGTAGTCATGGATTTAGGAAAAAAACCTTATGCAATTGGGTAACTGTTCAAAACAAGGATGACCAAGCATGTTGCAAAGTTGCCTTTTGTTGGACCAGTGGCAGTTGAGCCACTGGAAGAGGCTGGAGGACCCCCGTGTGCGGCAGGGTGCTGAGCAGCCCAGCCCCAGCGCTGCAAGTCTCAGCTCTGGGCCCTGTCGCTGGTGATGAGACTTCTGGTGGTATCAAACTGGAGAGTAACTTAGTACTTTTCCTGGAGTTTCTACACTCTTAAGGTCTTAAAATAGTGATTAAATATGGTCAGTCTCTGTATATTTTATATACTGTTTTGGTTTGTGGTAGTCTTAACCTGCTCTTTTTTGACAAGCTTTTCAAATCCAATGGAATGAAAGCAGCAGCAGTGCCTGCAGTGCCCCTCTTGCAAGGCTCTACAGTCAGCTTCTGCTTTGTAGAAGATGGTATATGGAAGAAATAAGTACTTATTTGCTTTAGCTGAGTTCACATTTTGCACGCTCTTTGCCAGTACTTCATAGTTCGTTTGCTAGAAATATTAAAGGAAAGGGAGAAGTCTCTCTTCTGAAGGTTTTAATTGAAGCCTACTACTTTTAGCCTCTGCACCTAAACTGCCGTTGTTATCTTAAGATAAATTAGACTGTTTTCCTTTCAGGTTTGATGCAGCTGAACTTCCTGTAGCTAATGAATAATCTGTGAGGGTCAAGCGCTGTTATTCAGTTTAAAATAAAGTTTTTTTAAAAAATGGGCAAGTGGATCAATGAGCATTGAGTTTGCAGCCGGGCTTTTATGGTCTCTTAGCAGGCAGATTATGAAAATGACATGCAGAAACCTTGTATTTATGTGGGGCCTTCCCCCTGGGGGATACGCTCTAGCTAATATCTTAATGCAGATGAAACGGTGGTTATCATTGTTGCTGGTTAATGTTTAATGCAGATTATGGATCCTATTACTGTGATTTTTGTATTTTCCTGTAATTTCCCTGAACCGATAGAAGAATGCCTGATTCCGTTAGCAGATACAGCTGGAATAGAGTCAGAGTACTGATTCTATTTTATTGTAGTAAATATTAGAAAGTGTCTTGGCTGTTTACTGCCTTTCATTTGATGAAATCTGAGATACTTGTTTGTGCCTGCAGCCGGTCTCTTGCCAGCGCTGGCTCCCGTGACTCATCGGGTAGCCGGTGCTCTCGCTGGGAAGAATCTCTGCTCTGTTCCCTTGCTGTGATCCAGTTTGGAGCTGCCGGGGAGTGCAGCACAGTGACGATGGGTCTGCTGTGCAGTGATAGGCCGCTCTGCAGTACTGCATGTACCTGAAAATATTCTTAAGCTCCATCAGGAATAAGAAGTCTGAATCTTGATCTTCAGACTGGAGATTCATTGTTTTCTAAATGATTTTTAAATTGTCTGTAAAATACCTGTGCCCAGAGTAAAAATCACAACACTTCAACTGCAGTTGGACACATTTAGGATAAAAACTAACAACGTAAATTGATCGAATTGACAAATAATCTGCTAAGGAGCAGGAGGCATTTCAGGGTCACGTAGTGCATCTAACTGTTGTTTAACCTGCCTAAGTGGAATAATCTTTCCATTGGGATGAAGTTTTACATTTATAAAACTTGCAGTTACTTGTGTCTGGTATTTTAAGAAACTCTGTCCTGGGTTAATTTCTGCAGGCGCAGAAAGCTACCAAATAACAGCAGCAGCAAAACCTAAGGTGATGCAAAGAGACCTGATTCCACCCCCCCGTTCTGGGTCATTCTCAGTTACACAGAGGGTAACTGCATTAAATGGTAAGAACATATCTAAAAGAAACCTTTAGAAATCCTTTTACACAAGATGATGCCCCCAGCCTAAGTAGTGTTCAGGCAGACAGCAAGAGCTCATTTTATTCAGATGTTCTGAGGCATAACGCTAATGAGCATCTTCAAGAGCATCTTCAAGAGCAACTTCAAGAGCATCTGTTGACCTATCTTAGGTAGTCCTTTTGCTGATGAAAAGTAGATGTGGTCAGCTCTATTACAGGTGTGAGTGGCTTGCTAGCAATTAATTTGAGCTTCTGGCTAGACTTACTATTTAGATTTTTCTCTCCAAAAGCTGTTGCCTGTATGCAAATTTAATCGTAGTCTGCATTATAGTAAGAGTTAGGGCTTTGCTGGCTGCTTTTTATAGAGCCTGCTGCTGCTGTTGAGCGCTTGTAATCTGTGAGCTTGTACCAGGTTTGCATAACATCAGCAGTCTCTGAACGCTGTCTAGCAGTGAAGGAAGGGGACCTTCCTGGTCTGCTTGAAATAGCAGTTGGTTCCTTCTGGTACCTGTTTGCCCTAGTCCAGGTCTGTACTGTCTCTCCAGAATGACAGCTCCAAAAGGAGCTGGGACACCTGCTTCTGTCTATATAACTATATAGGTAGAGTCCCTTCCTTCCTTCCCCACCTGGCTTGCTTCATACTTGCCTTATCAGGGTATTACCCTGGAAGATAAGATGAATAACTGAGGGCTGAGCCTGCCTCTCTTGTCTGACAGAGATGATGTGAGAGCTGTTGCGGTGTTACGATGGGTTGTGGGATGTGTACATGTGTGCCGGGAATAGGGAAGACAACAGAGCTAATTGCTACACTGAGAAAATGAACACGCTAGTAAATTAACATTGGAAGGAAAGACCTCTCAGTCTATCATGAGCATGCAAAGTGCTGTGGAGCTTGCTGCCAGATGCAGAAGGAAAGGCAACGAGCTTCAGTGAGAATGGGCCTTAGAGGGCCTGTAGTCTGCTCTGAGGCTTTTCTTCTGCTGCTAAAGTTACTATTTAAAAAAAAAAGACAGTTGGTAATAGGTCTGTAACAGTATTACTCATTGTGTGCATCTGACCTGACCTTTATTATATATAACTTGGCATTTTGAGTAGAGGAGTCTTTAAGGTTGGAAGGACCAACCTGGCTTTTAAACAAGAGAGTTGTGTAATGTTTTTAACAGCACTGAAATAGTAGCATGCAAGAGGAGGAACGCATGAAAGCCTATTTCTCTTTTGGTTTTTAGTGATGGATGTAGCTCCTCTCATATGGCATCTCTGGAAGCAGAGGAAGGTTACCCTCTATTGGGGTACTTGCTTCCTAGCGTTTGTAGTGCACATAGTGAAAAGGGTGTGTTACCTCCCTTAGTGGAGGCTAAATGTGGTAAGTCCAAGAAAACCTCTTCTTTTTGTGAATAAACCCATTTTGCCTGTTGCAGGAAATATTTAACGTGATTCAAACGAGCACAGTGCAGTTCTGCTCACGCCTAAAACAAAGCAGCCCCCATGCGCTGTGTAGCGGAAGCCGGTGGCTTCAGGCTTACAGGTGATGACAGCAGGTCTTGAGCAGCGGGTGAGTACAATGCTAACATGGTCCCTGTCACCCTTTGTTCCAAGGGACAGGAACAATTTGGGAAGGAAAAACAGTTACTGCTGTCGCTGGTCACATACAAATTAATGCTGAAAAGTGCAATGTGTGATCCTTAGCGGCTGCAAACACCGGATGCTCCTTTGGTGTAGTTTTGGAGACTGGTAACTTCCTGCCACACTATCCCAAAACCACACACGGGGAAGCAACCACGCCTTGTCTGAAATGCCCCGTGCCTGTCTGCCCTGGAATGGGGTGCCCAGTGGTGTTGGCTGCTCTACAGCAGCTCTTCAAAAATGCTGGGAGCTCTTTTGTTGCCTGGCTGTGCCTCTGCAAACCCTACCTGAGTGGGCCAGGTAGCTCAGAGCTGGCGAGGGGGCACGGGGACGATCACCCCGGGGTACAGATGGGTTCGGGTGAAGTTTGCAGTTGGTTAGTAGAGCGAGTACAGAGACTGCAGTCTGCTTGTAGCAGCAAGTGTCAGCATGTCTTGTGTGTGTCGCCTGGCTTTGGTTGGGTGGGTGGGGCTTGGTAATGAATACCTGGCACTGAAGCTGCTGCCTGAGAAGCTTTATCTGCAGTTTCTGTCTTGGATCCAGCACTCTGGCGGTACCTGTGTTAAGAAGCTGTTTCGGTTGTGTCAGAAGGGCGTCAGAGGTGCACGTAGTTGTCCTCCCGCTTGTGCAAGCGTCAGTGCCTGGCGCAGAGGTGACTAGTGTCTGAGGCCAGCTTCTGCCCCTGCCAGTTTTGTGGCTGATGCTATTCATTACAGCATGCAGTGGCAACCTAAGCAGGGTTAAAAGGGAGCTTGTTGGGCCACAGAATGTATATAACGTGGTTGCCTGCAGTAGCAAGGGACCAACAGTGCCACGCAAGGTCCCTTCTGCTCCTCTGTCCTGGGGGCTGTTGGACCAGTGACACAAGGCCACGACTGACCTGACTCCTTGGCCGTAGAAAAATCTGTGAGCTGTTCTCTCGGTCTTGCTGTACTTGTGTAAACTGGGAGGGGAAGTAAGAGAGTGCCTATCTGCCTCCCATGTGAAGTCACAAGATGGCTGGGGCTGGCAGGATCTCTGGAGGTCATCTGGTCCAACCACCTGCTCAAGCAGGGCCACCTAGAGCTGGTTGCCCAGGACCACGTCCAGGAGGCTTTTGAATATTTCCAAGGATGGAGACTCCACAACCTCGCTGGACAACCTGTGCCAGTGCTTGGTCGCCCTCACAGTGAAAAAGTGTTTCCTGACATTCAGAGGGAACCTCCTATGTTTCGGTGTGTGCCCATTGCCTCTGGTCCTGTCACTGGGCACCACTGAAAAGAGCCTGGCTCCATCCTCTTTGCAGCCTTCCTTCAGGTATTTACACAGATTGATGAGATCCCCCTTGAGCCTACTCTTCTCCAGGCTGAACGTTCCCAGCTCTCAGCCTCTCCTCATAGGAGAGATGCTCCAGTCTCTTAATCATCTTTGTGGCCCTTTGTTGGACTCTCCAATATGTCCATATCTCTCCTGTACTGGGGAGCCCAGAACTGGACCCAGTTAGTCCAGGCGTGGCCTCACCAGTGCTGAGCAGAGGGGCAGGATCAGTTCCCTCCACCTGCTGGCAGTACTTTCCCTCATGCAGCTGGGGATACTGTTAGCCGCCTTTGCTGCAAGGGCATGTTTCTGCCTCATGTAAGTTGGATCATAAAGTGCTGCTTTACGTCTATAAACTTTGGGTAACTTGATTCTTTATTTCAGTTTTGTTGGTCCCCCCTATGTTGTCATGTCCCCCTCCCCCCCAAAAAAAAAGAGAGAGAGAGAGAGAGAGAGAAAGCTTAAATTTTTATGGTTTTGGAAAGATGGAGGAAGAGATTCTAAAAGTTGCTGCTATTTTCTTATTTGTACCCAGGTTTTTCCGCACAAGGATGTTTCCCTCCCCCTGTTGCCATCCCTTTGCTCTGCCATTCTCACCCACACCGTATTTCTTTCTAGGTGGGAGAACTATTATCCAACCTCTTAAATACTTTTATTTTCTGTTTTCTAGCAGAAGTGCTGACATTGGTTCGATTTGGTCTTGCCAGCATAGTGCGATGATTTGATTTGCTCAAGCCTGGAGTTCACGCGCTGAACATCTTGGTGTAGCCTGCCGTGTCTGGGGTGGTTGAGTCCCAGATGGTACGTGTCCCACAGCACATCGTGCCCCACCTGTGGGTCCGCCTGTGACTAAAATAGCACATCTGTGGGTGTTGGTACCATGACAGCTTATGGTAGTGGGAAGAGGACTTTCCTCACCTGAATACATTTGTCCTTAATGCCCAAAGCAGTTTAGTGCAGGCAGAGCAATATTCTCCTGGTGCGGTAACCATAACCCTCCTGGCATGGCTTGCAATGCTGCCGTGCTTCTGACCATCCAGAAGCTGGACCGAAGCAAGGAACCGGCAAGCATTTGCATTGGCGTTAAGCACTCGTGTCTCCCCTGGAGAAGAGGCGTGCGCGGATGCAGGCATTGCCCAGCTTGCGGGCAGGGAGGCTGGGGGGGCAGGGGGTGGTGCTGCTCCTGCTTGGCTGTAATGCCTCTGCAACACAACACCCTGGCTCTTACAGAAACAGCCCTGTATCCCTGCTGAGATAAGGGCTCCTTTGTTGCTTCACTTCATCTAAATGCCTAGACCTGCCTTCTCTAACAAGTTTGGAAGAAAAAAGGGCAGATAAAGGAAAAGGGGAGATGAGTCACAGAAAAACAACTGGTTCAGGGCAATGCAAGAGAAGTCCAGGGCAGAGTTTGTAGCTGTTGGTGTGCTCCTTTCCTCCTGGCTCCCTTTCTCTGCTGTGTGCAGTGTCTTCCTCTAGTCAATCACAGCAATATGGTGATAAGGCCCAACCTCCCATTTCTCACAGAAGCAGCACCCTCAGCTGTCTCAGGGGGAGGGATGATGGTGCTGGGGATCTGGGTGCAAATCAATTCTGCCCCCCACCCCCACCCCGTACCATGCTTGTGCACCGGGAGCACCCTCAGCACTGCTGTGGCTCCAGGAAAGTTGCACCAGGCTCCTCTTTGCGTTAGTCCTCCACTGTGCAGGAAGCATGACCCATACAATGGTGCTATCTGGACTTTAAGAGCTGCATTTCAGGGGTATCGGGGTGTGGAGAGAATGCAGCGTATGTACAGTTTAAAGCAAACTCCTGTTAGTGACCAAGCAACTGGGGCGCACTCTATGCATGGAGAAGCCAAAGCAGAATTGCATGCATGTTTCATGGGATCCATGCCATGGGGGTAGCTGGACTGAGGTTAAATAATAAAGTAATGCTGCAGATGGGATTTTCCTCTTATAACTGCTTGTGCTGGGAGTTGCAGAGGCCATGGGGGGAAGGAGTGGATTTCCCAGGCTGGGCTGTGCCCGCTCTGCCCTGCCCTTGCTGTACTAGCTGCTAGCGGCCGTCAGGGCTTTTCTAGCAGGTGGATGTAAGGTGCAGTTTATGCTCTATAAAGTTCTAAAGGGTCTAAATTGCTGCTGCATCAGAGCCCGCCTGTGCCCAGAAGATACCTGCCTGGCTCAGCCGCCTGCTCGGCAGCAGCCCTGTCCCCAGGCTGGGCACGGGCCATTCCCGGGGACGTGACTGGGGTTGAGTGGGGCCTAGCTCACAGCGCAGTGTGAGATGCAGCCTTCAACCAAGCTCTTCAGTGCCTTTGGAAACCCTCCCCCAAATCTTTAAGTCGCCTGCTCTACCCAGATGCATTCGTCCTATCAAAGACGGCATTGATTCTCCTTTCCCCTCGCATGCGCTGCAGTCCCCTGCACGTTAGCTTGGCGCTGTCAATAACTTGAGCCATGCTTAAAAGATTTCCAATGCAGCTTGTCTTAAGAACAACGTGGAGTAGCAGGGGCTGCAGGAGCTGCTGCGGTGGGTGGCTGCGAAGTGGGGGGCTCCCCAGCAGCAGGGGTACGGCCATTTTCTGTCCTCTCCTTGTGCCGAGGCGGGGGCTGTGCAATGCCTCCGCTTCGATGTGCTCCGCTGAGGCGAAGGCATGAAACTCCTTGCAACTGCGAGGAGGGCAGCTCTTCTGACCTGGGGAGCAACCACGGAGAAGGGAACACTTGCATCTGGTGTGGAAATGGAGACTGCTTCCCAGGGGTTTCATAGAGGAGAACCTGCGGAAGAAAATTGGCTGCTCTCTCCCCAGCATGCTGCAGTGGAACGTAGGAAAGGTACGGAGGAGAAGGGAAAGGCAGCCAGTTTCTATTGTTTGCCTGTAAGCTGAGGGCAAGGAAGAAAATTTTAGTTTTTAGGTGCTGCCAGTTGCTTTTGCAACACAATTCTTAGAGATAACCGTCAAAACCCTTTAGGGGAGTCCTTATCCTTGTGGGCCCAACAGCAAACATAGCAGTACAACTAATGTGAACAGAGATGCACAATTTACTTGAAACTCATGAACATGAGCTCCCACCCTGACAAAATGCTCGGAGGTAGGTGACTGTCAGTCATTACCTGTCCCATGGGGAAATTGTTCAGTACTGCGTGCTACGGGAGCAAATACTGAGCTGTTAGTGGGACCCAGCTGTGTTACTCCACCAGAATAAGAGGTGGAAGGACAGTCACAGCCATCACTAACACTCGATGGGCAGCCAAAGCCACACTTTTAAGCAGGGCAGGGTTAATTTTAGGTTTTTCCTCTGCCTCTCAAGTTTCAACTCTTCACAGACAAGAAGCTTTAAGACTTCGTTCCCATCATAGATTTGCTGCTTGCAACAAAGCACTGCTCTAAATCAAGTGCCACTGCTCAGCTCCAAACACGTGCCATTCACAGGTCCAGTTTGCTGGGTCGTATAAATGAGAGTTTCCTGACCTGGATGAGAGGGACTGTAAAGTTACTTTCCAGCGGTCCCAAAGCACTTTGCAGAATGTGCCAGGTATCATTTTGCTCGGGCTTGAAGATGGGGACACTGATGAAGTTGTGACTTGTTGAACATCTGGCTGAGGCTGGGCACAAACCCTCTCCGCTGTTTCCTGTGTGGATGTTTTACGCAAGGATATATGTCCTTCCTTAAGTGAAATGACCCCAGCACTGGGGGAAGGAGAGTTTCCCTCCTTACCAAGAGCCACTGCCTTGCCCTGCAGAAGGTGCTCCCGATGAGCCCTGGTGGTTTACAGAAATGGGTGGACATCGGCTTTTGTCTTGTCCTCCTGGGGACAACCCGTGCTGGGGCTGGCACCCGCTTTTGCAGGATCCACAACCAGGAAAAAGGTTATGTCTCCTATTCCCTCTTTCCTCCCTCTGTTTTGAGCCTGGGCTTTGTAGCCACGATCTCTTTAGAGTTTTTCTTTAGTCTGAGTCTGTATGAATGCAGCCCTACCACTCGGTGAGGAAGGACACTGGAGATGCCAC
Organism: Fregata magnificens; assembly: GCA_013389945.1. Taxonomy (NCBI): domain Eukaryota; kingdom Metazoa; phylum Chordata; class Aves; order Suliformes; family Fregatidae; genus Fregata; species Fregata magnificens. The sequence goes on from WAAD01014642.1 coordinate 44,615, forward strand.
CCACCTCCTCTCCCAGCCAGAGACAGCTCAGGCAGCCGTGCTGGCATCCCAGCGTGCTGGACTGGAGGTCAGAGCTAAAGAGCAATCACAGGAGAGGAGCTAGACTTCGGCAGGCATCCAGCTCTTCACCAGCACGTTACCACGGTATGCTGCGGAGCAGCTGCCTCGCCTATTTTTTGTAAAGCACAAAACTGGTAGTTGCTTATTTATCTGATGAGCTGAGGGAAGTGCTAAGCGAGCAATCTTTTCCCCTGCAGGCTGCATGTGTGGGTTTTTGTTTTTAAAAGGGAAAGAAGAAAGATTTCAAGATATTTGATCTGCAATCTAGCTCTGAGCTGGTTGAATATTTACTTTGTTGTATATGCAGTTAGTTATTAAAAGCCTTATCGTGGAAGGAAATCAGATGGGAGGCTCATGATTCAAACCGAGTAACACCTAGATGCGGAGAACATCACAGGGAGACCGTGCTGCACACAGAGAAACCTGCTCATTGCCATAACCTCGCTTATGCCTTGCTTTCCATGGCGCAAAGGGCATCTGCTGATCGTCGTGCAGCGTCACCATATCCTCCGGGGCCTTTCTCCGGTGAACCAGTCAGCCCTGCTGGTACCCGTGTAGCTGACATGTAGTGCCAGAGCCGCTGTTTGCAACATGAAGCTGTTGCCATAGAGGATGAGAGAGATGCTGCATGAGTTTCTGAAATGCTATAACTGTCCATAGCAAGAGTTTTACAAGAGCTGTAAACAGGCAGCTGTGTGAGCCAGGAGAGATGGATTTCTGGGGGCGCACTCTGCCGCGGGATTCCCTGATACCTGCTGCAAGCTGGCTTCATTTATCAGCCTGTCCTGCCATGAGGGTGATGGCAAGATCTTTATTCGCTACCTCTGTCTTCGCAAGACTTCTGCAGGCTTCAAGGCTTCTACCTTCTGCGTGTGCCTTGTAAGAGAGAAGGGTTGCTTTCCTCAGAAGACCTGGCTAAAACTGTACCTCTGAGTATCGAAACATGAACTGGATGAGAAACCAAGGAAGAGAAGAGAAGGCAAGAGTTTGGCTGGAGGCTGTTCGCATGGAGACCCCCGGCAGTGCTGTGCATTCTTTTTTGGTTAGTGATACGGGGCTGTGTTTTCCTAACACAAAGCAAGGCTGGGCGCCTGTCTGCAGGCGGGCAGGACGATGCTGTAACGTTACCCGGCGTGAGGGTGGTGTGCTGCTTCAGCCATGCTTCCCTCAAAGCGGTAGGGAGCAAACGATGCCGCTGGTCATTAATTTCCTTCCCAACCAGATTCTGCCCCTCTCGTGTTTTGCTGTAATTTCTTTTGGGTTAGTAATACTGCACAGCTTTTCCCTTCAGCAGAGAAGTCAGGACGGTTAATTTGCTCCAGCAGCCCACAGGGGAGGAGCCCTCTTGCTGGCTATTAGCATCGCAGCTGGCTGCAGAGGGCAATGAAAGCAGTGCTGCCGGCTCTTGATATATTTGGTGTTTTTCTAAAGCTCCGCCTCCCCGGAGTAACCTGAAGTACATCAAAATGTCAGGTTTCATTATGCAGTAAGTGGTTTGGGAGGAAAACTGAAACACAACCCTAAAGGCTCCCAATCTGAAGGCAAAATAAAGAGCCCAAGTATATTATATGTAAATTCTTGCTTTTAAGTGTTGACTTGTGATCTTTGAATTCTTGAGAGATTGCAACTCTGTGCAAGGTGCTACCATGCTTCTGCTTTTTATCTTCTCTTTTATTTGGCAGCTTTGGTTGGTATCTTTCCTGGTTAAGCCACAGCGTAGCTAACGGCTTTGAAGACCTTTCCGCAGCCTGATCCTGCCGCATTGGTTGCATCTCCACTCTCCTCACCTCCGGTTCTTCTCCCTGGGTTAATCCCTTACCCTTGGCCTTCGTGGCGAATGGTGCAATGGCCTAAAAGTACAAACACTTTAAGCAAGGCAGCCCCCTCTTCTTGCTTAATAATTTAGGAGCATCTTTCATTGCCACAGCTCCGGCAGCAGAGGACTGGGGCTGGCCTGGTGGGTAAACCCAGCATCTGCCTTTTGGGTGGCCGCTGGCGGTGAGATTGCTGCTGGAGGCACCGTGTGGGCTCCTGCCAAGATCCAGAAAGTTTCTTCATCTGCTGCCTGCTCAGTTGCAGACAGGGAAGAGCTGTAAGCCTGCAAGGTAAGGGTTATATGGGGGGCACATGAGGCTGTCATCTGCACTGCCGAGTACCAGCAGCTGCATTTAGAGGTGATGGTTTTCCCTGCAATGCTGCAAAAAGGGAGGGGAGGACAGCTGGGGAAGGGGCTGCAAAGGGAAAAAAGGGAGAGAAAGGCCTGGAAGTGAGATAAAAAAGAGGAAGGGAAGAGAGATTAGAGAACAAGAAGGTAAAATGGGTTTAAAAAAAAAAAAAACCCACCAGGATTTGAGAGGTGGTCAGGCTGGTCTGGGATGACTCTTGTCCTGCTGGACATTTCTCTTGGTGGGGTGGTCTCTCCCCCAGGCAGGAGGAAACAAAGCTGTAGTTTTGTAGAAAGTGATAATGTAATAATTTTCTAATAAAAAACACTGTCTGAGAAGGAAGCTGGAGAAGCTCCACTGAGGAGCACTTTTTCTTGTCTATTCTAATGCAGCGGAGGGTCTGGTGATCCTCTGGGGCTGGTGCTGATGTGGTCCCTGCCCTGTTCCTGCCTGCCAGCACCGCTGGTCTCTGCTCCGGCTGCAGGTGTTTGGGTGCAGCGTGGGGTCCCTGGTATCATCAGGACTGAGGGCTGGATCCTGCGAGTCCCCATCCCTGTTTGGTGTTTGGGGACTGGCTGCGGGCCTGCTGCTCTGCGTGCTGCCCAGCACGAGGGTCTGCCCAAGCATGAGTGCGTCTCCTTTCCGTGCTGATCCCTGTCCTTCAGCTTCCCATCACATACCTTGAGTGGAGCTCAGCACTAACACAGCTCATATCAAAAACCAAAACCCCTGCTTCAAGCAGCCCTTTTCCCTCTGGACAGCTTAAAAACCACTTAAACATCCTGACTGAAACAGAAATTTTCTGGGATCTGGTTTTTCTATTTCAAAAGCAGTAAGAACATGCACTTTTCCGCCCTCCTTGTAACCACATGGGCAGCTGGCTGCTCAGACATGGCTCCCTGCACCCTACGTCATCCCATCGGGAACCCCCTCAGTAAGGTAAGACACGTGTTTTTTAGCCCTTCATCATGTTTGATTTTTGGGATGCGTGCCAGTGTCTGCCATCCTTGGGCCAGGAGCTGCTGCTCGCAGTCGGCTCTTTGCTGGTTGGGGTGATGGGGAGAGGGAGATAGCTAGGTGATGCGGCTGCTGTGGGCACAGGGTTACTGATGGGCACAGCCCAACCCCAGGGGACAGAAGCTGCTGGAGAGGTGAGGAAATGCTGCCTGCCCCTTGGAGAGGCGCAGGATTGCCTTCATGCCATTACCTGCAGGGATAAAGTACCAATTAGCCATTTGGCCAAGCAAGCTATCAGCTGCAAAAACTTGGCTTACAGAAGAGGTTGCAGGGGTGAGGTCTCTCCAGAGTTTACAGCAGAAAAATCAGGATAATGTGGTAGAAAATGCACAAAACTTTTGGTTTCTGTAGCCTTTCAGACGATAAAATGTCCCTTCTCATGCCTCAGCACAGGGCCTGCCCTAGGCTTGCTCTGTGCTGCTAACAGAGAAAATTGGACTTTAGATGTGACCTGCGCCTGGGAAGGGGGGGAGATGCCCAAGTGTAACTAACATGAAATTAGCTGCATCTTGGAGAAAGACTCTGAGTCTGCATTAGTGTGTGATAAATGATCCCCACCCACTTTAAAACATACCAGTCATGTTTGTAGTTTGCTTTTGCATTTTTTTTTTTTTAATAAAGACATCGTTTCTGATGGTGTGGCAAAGCACATAGGGAATCAAAATGCAGTTTCTAACATCCAGGCCTGGATCGTTAGGTGACTGATCACTGATCAAGGACAAGCTGGTGCCTGACTAAATACCAAATAAACTCTCATCACCCCACTAAGTGTCCACAGCCTGTTTTCAGCCTGTTTTGCACAGCTGCTTGCCCAGGTTTTGAGTAGGGAGATATCAAGCAAAATAATGGCTTGAGGCCATGGAGCAACTGTCCTTTTACAAGGCCAAGCTACATGTGTGTTGTAATGCCCCAGCACTTGTCTGCCTGGTTGCAATCTTCCTGAAGTCGCAGGGAGTGTTGAGTGAATAAAACCAGCCTGGATCCAAAAAGTAACACCTTCTTTCACGGCACGTCTTCCGAAATGCTGGAGAGCAAAGAACTAGCACTGCTGCAAACAGCAGCTCCTCCAGGACAGTCCCCATGTGCTGTCCACTAGCAGTGGCACCTCCTCATCTGACTGCACATGGGGAGGGTCTGGCTTACTGCTGTGGCTATGCAGCCTTGAGGCTTTTTTAATTTTGAGCCCGTGGCTGGAAACCCACAAGATTTGCCATCACTGCGCGGGTGGTGCATCATCAGTAGCGAGCAAAAGCAGACGGACCAGGACTTGCTTCTCACTTAAGACAGCCAGAAGCACTTGACATCGATGAGACCCTTACTGCAGGGAAAGAGAGCCAGACCTAACCCAAAGACCTTGCGATGCCTCCTGCTGCCAGCCAAACTGGTTTTCCTGCAGCCTGGGAGCTCGATCTCTATATCAAGGCATGAAGCACAGTTGGCTGCTGTGAGTGGAGGGGTAGGATAGGGACGCTCCGGTACCTCACGGGGCAGGGACGGTGCTGCTGCGCAGTGACACAGGCAGACCTAAAGCAAACCCACTGCAGCTTTCCATGACGCTAGTAGCAACCCCAGGATATTGCTGGCTTGGAGGCTACCACTGATAAGGTCTTGATATGGCTTTGACCGGGACCACCAAACCCAATTCTCTTTCTTTTCCTAATAGCTATTATTAGCTGATGGTTTTAGCAGAAGCTTAGCATCTTTAGCCATAAGGAGGCACTTGGCAAGCTCTCCTGCATCCCCTAGGGGTATGTGCCCTCTGTCCTCGCCTGCACCAGGACAACCCCTTTTAAATTACAGGGGCTCATTGACAAGCAAATCCCCTCACCGTCCCTGTAAGCGGTTCCCGCTCGGTCTCCGGGCAAGCACGTTCCCTTCCAGCATTTGGGTGTGCTGGCAAGAGTGGGATGGAAATCTCAGCCCTGGCTTCCTCTCCTAGCCTTGCCATTTCTCTGGCTAACAAGGCGAGCCCCCTCATCTGACATCCTGGCGTGAGTCAGCAGAGCCCATGCAGCCTTCATAAGCCAGGTTGTAATTTATTTCCTGCCTTGCTGAGGTGGGGTAAGCACGGAGCCCGACTGCCTGCGTGGACCTGAGGATCCTGCCAACCTCTTGCAGCCCTTTTCCCTCAGCATCCCCATTTTGCCATTGACTCCTGGGGCTGGGTCGGAGCCTGCGGTGCTGCCGGACCAGTCCCCATCACAGGTCTGGTCTCAGCAGGAACCCCAGGAGCACAGGGCGCCTGCATAACCTGAAACAGCTGTCAGCATGATGCATAAGCAAGGTCATGGTATAATTCAGTTTCCTAAGCCTGCACCGAGTTTTAGGGCAAGGCCTATGAACATATCCCTGGGCTCCGGGTGCTATTTAACGCACCTGAGCTGCTCTGTGTTAGGTGGAACCAATGGGTAGATGTTTGCTCCACCCTGTTTTCCCTTGATGAAACAGAAAGCCTGTTTGTGGTGGTTAGGGCTGAATCATAAGCAACCTGGCCTATTTGTAAAGTATCATCTCTCTAACCAGAAGCGCGTGCCAAGAGAAGCAGATGTTCATGGCTCCTGTGCTGGGAAGGAGGCTGCAGCTACGGGACATCTGGTAGGGCAGCAATAAACCACCGTTTATTAGCTGCTATGAAAACAGGTTCTCCTGTCTGAATCCCAGCCAAATTACAAGCAGCATGATGAATTAGTACCAGTTAATGCGCTCGTCATAACTACTTCAAGGGAAATTACTAGGAATCACAAATGCACTATTCATTTAAATATTATTCATTTATTTTAACTTGCTGCAAGTGGGCAGATGGGAAGGGATGCAGGGAGTAAACAGTGATTAGCACTAATTGGCATGGCGCGTGCTTCATGGAGCTCACACTCAGCCGGACCTATAAACACCGGGGATGCTGCTGGATGTCAGGGAAGATCCCATGGTCTCAGCATGAAGGCGGTGGTAATTTTAAATATTGTGGCCATCGAGCTGGGCACGTGCAACATGGGGGCCAGCTGAGAGTTGGAGCTGCCCGGGTGGTTGCATGGTGCCATGGGGCCAGGACACGCCACCCTCCCCCAGGCATTTTGGGGTGAGGAACTGCGTGGCACCGGTGCCAGCTCCCAGTCCCCGTCCCCACAGGGCACAGGGATGGTGCTGAGCCCCAGGCGGGCACTGCCTGGTGGCACTGCTGTGACCCATGGGCAGCAGAGCCAGGCTAGGGTGCAGTTTGGCTCCCCTGAGCTTGCAATACTTGTGTGGCTGTGCGGCAAGCGCGTGTCTTCGCTCTTTGCTCTTTCACAGTGCTTACTGAAAACCGGGTTATTAAACTCATGGCATGGGGAGCAGTGGCTGGCTGCAGCCTTCTGTCCCTCACAGGCATCTCCTGCCCCCTCCCAAATGAGTTTCTCCAGTGGGGGACATAAGGTCCCCCATCTTGGCCCACATGGGTGCTCGGGTGTCTCCGTACCAAACTCACTTTGGACATGTGTCAAAGGCACATCTGATTTTACACTTGTCTCCAAACACGCAGACGTCCCTCCCCAGCGTTATCTGCTCCAAGTCACATTAGTGCAAGGAAAATCAGTTCTGTAGCTCTTTAACAGCAACCTACCCATGGCAGCTCTGCTGTACGGATGCTTTGCAGAGCCTCCGAGTGGGCAAAGCGGCTCTCTTAATATTTACACTAGCAATGCCTCACACTGGCAAAGGCATGAGCTTTAGAAAAGCTTCAGGGCAGTGCAGGGCACAGGGCGAGGGGCTCACTGGTGGGGGTGAAGGGCGGGTCCTGCAAGCTCAGAGGGACGTCCCTTGTTCGCCATGTCTTTACTAACCCTGAAAAAGGGAATCTAAATACAGCACCTCGCATTTGCCTTGCACCCGCCAACCAACGCCACCCTGCCAAGCGCCCACGGCGCACGCAAGCTATTGCAGAAGCTGTGGTCAAAAGATACCTCAGAAGGGTCAGAGGCTGGTGCCACAGAAACTCTGCTTTTTGAAAGTCTTCTTGAGAGGGGAAGAAAACCAAAGGAATGATCGTTTTTCTTTTGCTACAGCTGTTTCCCTGATGAAGAAAAGCAGTGCTCATGTCTCTGAGCGGATTGGAGCAGCTGAAGCATCAAGGACCAGCACAGCCAGTACTCGTGAGGCTAAACTTGCTTCAAAACCACTCTAAGCACATGGGTTTGGGTAAAGATGAGGGTCCCGCTTCTGCAGTGTGCAAAGGAGGGTGCTGCCAAGCTGAGGGCATCCGCAGCAGCAAGGGAACGACATCTGGAAACCCCGGGACATGAAAATAGCCTGGAAACATAGGAATGTTTGCTCAGGTGTTTCGTGCTAAAACTTGCTGCTCTGAAAGAGGCATTGATGAGCATCCCCAGGCAGAAGTGGGGCCTGATCCAGCCCAGCAGGCAATTTTCCCCAGTTCCATGGCACCTCGTCTGGGGGTGCTTTCGGTCTGGCACGTGGGCAGCGTCTGCTGGAGAAAGGCTTTTCAGGCTCCACAGTGCCAGGTGCCATTTTACACCCTCTTGCCTGGTTATGAACACTCTGTGGGACTAGAGGGTGTTTTTCAGCAGTCTGATGTTTCAGAACAGAGCTTAGGTTTTGATTAAATTAAAAAAAAAAAGCAACGAAAATGGTGTTATACAGGCAAGGGTATTATTCGCTGCTCCTGGTGTTTGGCAGTGCCGTGGCATTCCTGGCAGAGGCACATGTGGGGTTTAAAGGTCCAGGTTCTGGCTTTTATTTTCTCTTTTAGTGGGATACTCACCTCACATTTTTGATCACCCTTTTTTTGCTTGTAGCAGGGGTGGGATCTCCATGCAGTGTAGAGCACCAAAGTCATGAACAAAGATCTGTAGCTTCTTAAGGTTTTTGGCTTGTCTCATTCCTGCAGTACCTGAGCTTTTCTTCTGCAAGCTGAGTATTTCCCAGTGGGAATCAGAAATAGCTCAAACCTGTACGTAATTCATCCAGCATGTTCATAAAGTTGCTGTTTCCAAAGTTGTCGCAGTGCCAACATCTAAGCAAGCAGTGGTGGACAGAGCATCCCATGGGCCATGCATCCCGCTGTGTCCTAAAGGGACTTTCTGTTCTGAGTGCCCTGTTGCTTGTGGTAAAGTTTAGTGAGGACCCCTCTGTGCAGGCCATGCGGCTACAGGATTCCTGGAAAATTCACTGTTTGGAGACAGCCGTTGAGCCAAGGACCAAGAGCAGGAGAGGTGCACATAAGTGCCAAGAGGAACTGCATCACTTCTGGGGCCCCAGAGAGGAGGGGGGCACTTAGCTGGCACTGATCACAGGAAGCAAAAGTGCATCCTCCCTACTTTGTTTGCAAGGAAAAGAAATTTCTGCAAATTTAGAACTGCAATGTTTAAAAGTATCTTTTTTACCCTGTTTGGTGGGATAAAAAGAGCTCGTGCATTGCCCTCCTGCAGCTCCACAAGCAACAACTGGAGGTAGCTCAAACCTCTCGATGGCTGGGATGTGGGAGGGAAGCGCCTCTGGACTTGTGCAATGCCCTCGTAAAGCATAACCCTGTGTGTGCTGGAGTAATGCTTTTCGTTCGCAGTGTGTCTCCAGCTGCTTGAGTGAGGGAAGGGAGCTCCAAGGGGGACTTTGGAAATAGGTGCCTAATTTTGCTTAATTTCCCTTCCTGTCCCTAAGTTCTTTCGGGAAGCTGGAGAAGAGCAGCTACACTATCAGTTGCTAACACCCCTTCCCAGTTCTGATAGCCACTGAAATAGAGATAGCCACCTAAGGCAAGAGGAGACAGCACATGGTACACAAACAAGGCCCCGTGTTTCCTCTTCTCCCTCCTGAGTGAGGGTGGGATAGCCCTCCAGACCTTATTGCTGATGCCCTGTGCTGTGGTAGTTAAAAAATGAGAGGAAGTGTAGTAAGAAGGTCAAAGCCCTACCCTATAAATGGAGAGCCCTTCCCAGGACAAGAGGAGGGACGTGTTGGCTGAGGGCTGAGAGACCTCAGCGTGGTGAGGAGGTACCGTGCAACAGCTAGCTTCAGTGTTTTGCCCACTCCTCCCGAGCTGCCACCATGGACATGAAGCAGTTCCTCTTCTGGCCAGCGCTGCTGGTGCGGTGGTCCTCTCCAAGGACATTTATGTCACCCTGTGCTGTGCTGCATCCGTCGCTGTCCCTTGTGGTTTCCTTTGCACAAATATCTGCCCCCATCCCACCCTGTGTTTCCTCTGGAAAGGCGGATCGGTCCTGTGCTTCCCACGCACACTTCAGCTCTTCTTCTCTGCTATGTGCTGCCTCCTCAAGCTTCTTCATCAGTTACATTCAGTCTCCCGTCTACTACTTGGCTGCTAGTCATGCTCTGCGCTCCTCAGTGTCACCTTTCCTCATTGCAGCATCTCTTGTTTACTCCTGCCAAGTGTCTGTGGGTGAAACGGGGGTGGTAGTGATGGCACAGCCACTGATGACAGATTATTTCTGTGTCAAATAAGCAGTCTCTCACCAGCCCTAATGCCCATCTGCTCTGATGGCAAGAGAAAAGTTTGTGAGCTTCAGGCACTTTCACCGACCAGAGGAAACATCTGCAGGTTGATATTTGCTATTGTAGAGGCGATCCTCTTGCATTTTAAATGCACGATGCCTTAAATGACTGTTAAAGAACTGCAGGAATAGGTGAGCTCCTTGCTCCAGACTCTCTCTTTTATGAGATATCTAAACACTGGTTTGGCAAAAGGACATATACATACACAAACACCCCAAAGTTTCTCTTTCTTGATAGATTTTTCCCTCTAGATTTCCCGTATTCCTTAGCTATGTTTAAGCACATCAATTGGTTAAGCTATAACTGATGTATCTAGGAGCAATGGTTGTTAAACATGTAGTTAAACACCACTAATTTACAAGCAGGTAAAGACAATGAAAGCCTACTTGATTATTTATGCTCCTTCCTTGCCTCTGCAAAAACAGTTCCTAAAAATACTTTCAAATTGAAAAAGTGGTGAATGTACGGTAAGTGAACGGACATTTCAGTGGGCAGAAGTTATCTACAATGTATCTTTATCTATTTCTAAAGGTTAAACACTTTAAGGAGAACAGCTCTGTTGGGAACGGTTCTGCCAGCCTGGGATCCGATCAAACGTGTGATACGATTTCTATAATTTGAAAATGTGGTTTAAAGAATGAAAAGGGATGAAACCCCAGTAAGCCTTTCTCCTTCCCACCATGTGTCACTTCCCCAGAATTTGCCTTAGAGGGGATCTGAAGTATACACTTTCATACAGTAATAATTCTATAAAGTAATCAGTGCATTTTAGCTTGGACACAGACTCTAAACCTTTCAGCCTCAATGTTTTGTATTTTAGCTGTGGGAGTACTTGAACAAAAAATCACACATGCAAAATCTCCCCCAAAGAGCCAGCTCAGTTCAACTTGCCACCTGCCAGCAAGGCTGAGGGCTCCCTGTAACGCCAAACCACAGTGGCACGAGGACATGTCTGCAGTCCTACATGTAGGAGCACGTCTGTTGGCAGGGGACAGTGGGAAGGGCAGTGCCCAAGAGCAAGGACCAGCTTTGCAGCTGGCCAGCAATGCTCTGGAAATCACAGCGGACCTGAGCAGCAGTGGGCTTAGCATACGTGAGGTGGTGAGTGGCTGTGATTTTTTATTTTCGAAGCAACCAGCATGGGGAAAAGAAGCGACAGAGTGGGATCGCACTTTGCAGCTATTCGGTCTCCACTAATTGCCCTGCTGCAGCACCTCTGCTCTGTGCTGCAGAACGAGCTGGCCAGATCACTCCCGAGGCCTCATCGTCCGAGGGAGCGGTGGGTTTCATCCCCAGGCTTTAGCTACATGTACATTTAACTAATTAAAGAAGCCGGTGGTTTTTTGATCTTTTAAAATTTGTCATTTGCCCAGATACTTTCCAGTGCTTACCGCAGAGGAATTCAAACCTGTTGCCAAACTGCTTTTCTCATTTTTTTGACCTGTCTGAAAGTGGAGGAAGCACACACTGAAAACCACTGGAGCAAGTGATAGTGGAGGCAGGTATGAAAGACACCTGCTTAAAATACAAGCGGGAGTACATGCACAGCATTTTGCAAAAGCTTCAATTAGTTTAATTGTTTCCATTGAATTAATGCAATTCTACATTTAGATAAGCTCCTGAGATATGTCTCTTAAACTAGTTTTCTTAGGAGAGTATCAAAGCCTGGATGACTGTTCTTATTTCTGGCTTCCTACCTTTAGACAGAGCTGAAAGGGATGATGCAAAATGATCCCAGCTGGTTTGATATAACCAGCACGCTCTAAACCAAGCGAAGGCACCGTCACTTGTTCCCCAGCACACGTTAAACCGGTCCTAGTGGGAAGCTGTCCTAGAGTCAGCTTGCCTTGCTTAGTTGCAGGATGTTTTAGAGCTCAGACACATGATCAGTTTAGGGCAACACATCAGCCAAATGTCTTCACGTTGCCTTTAATCAGTGGCAAAGGAAGATTTTTTCGGTGTGCCATTACATGTTAGCACCATTTGACTCAGGCCTTATTCTGTTACAATTCTGGGAGCTGGTTTTGAGAGCAGAAGCCCCCCAGAAGCTAGCAGTGGTGATGGTTGAGGGGATATGTGTGTGTCAGACCTGCTCATCCCATCAAGAAGTTATAAGCATGAAAGTCACTGCTACAAAACCATGGAGCTGTATTAACGTCAGCAGCAGAGGAAACCTGGCAGACCTGGGGCTGCTGGTGCAGTGAGGAAACAGAGTGAGCCAACGCTTGGGAGCCTCAAAATCTTGTCTAGTGGGCAAGACCTTTAACTATAATTTTTCTACAATTTGAAAATGTGCTTTAAAAATACACAAGGACCAGTCTTCCCTTTACTGAAGGCTAATACCACTCTGGTGGGCAGCCTTTGCAGCATGTTATGATGGGGATGACAGGGTTAAGCTTGTGCTAATGATAGCGGTGTTGTTTGCCAGATACAAGGCAGTTCTGCAAGGGCACAGTTTGTTACAGGTCCTACGCAAGCAGTAGCATCTTAAAATCCATTTTCAAGTTGCAAAGCACATGGAGAGGTTTGTTCCTTGGAGGTATCTCCCAAACTGAAGCAAAGCCAGTGGATTTAACTCAAACAAATGGCATTTGTGCATGTGCTAATTCAGATGCTAGATTCAGATTTTAGCTCCCCAAGGAAAATCTGGAATAATCCTGTTGAAGGGCTCTGGATTTAAAGCGGTGCCTCCCATCGGTTGTGTGGCCTTGCCTCCGCTTTCATGGGAAGGAATGCCTCCAGCGGGATGGACCGGCTGCAGCAGGCATCGCCCTGGTTTACATGGCCTGACCCCAGATGAAGATCAGGCTCTACGTGACTTTGGTGCGTATCACGTTTTTTCCATGGTGTGGCAGCAACTGCCGCATGCTGTATTTTGAGCAGCAAGTTGAGAGGATTACTGACAACAAGCAGCATTGCGTGGGGAGCATTCCCCCACTGTGATGCACAGGGATTTATGTACGTAACTCCTGACGCAGCTGCATAATAGACAGAATAAACTGGTTTTTGCATCAGTCCCTAATGTTTTGTCCAGTTGCCGTCCCTGGAAAGCACCGCTCAGCTCTGCAGAGAGCACTGCAGCCCGTGGGGTAAGCAGGGCCAGACCAGAGCCGTGCCCTCCAAGCTCTGGGTGCAGATGCGATGCGGTGGGGATGCTGAACCCCTCCTTGAACCACCTCCTCCCCAGCAGTGGCTGCCCTAAGAGCTGATCTGGTCCTGCAGGGAGAAGAAATCCCTTGCAAGAAAACTGTTGCGCTCCTCAGTGAGAGTTTCCATATTTAAATGATGGTCTTGCAATTTCTCTAATACTTCTCAAGGCCTCAGCAGTGACCAGGAGTGTCGCTTGATCCCTGCCCAGCCACTTCATCCTTTAATTCAGGTTAATGCTCCAAAGAAATACTGTACTTATCCCCATTACACAACCGCACGTCAGGCCATCCTGCTGGGAGGCGTTTCAGCGTCCGCGTACCTTATTTTAGCATCAACTCCTCTCAAAACTATTAAGTTCCTGATGCTGTTTGCATCACGTTTATTTATTTTATGTACCAAATGAAGATAATTTCTCAATGCTATAAGATGTAAAAATCTCTAGGTCAGGACCACATTTTATTTACACTGATCTAAGGCTGTGGCTGTAGCTTATTCTAATCCTTACGTTCTTTATCCTTTTTTTGCTTTCCTCACTAAGAGGTGTGGTCTTTAATTTTTTTTTTTAATGGCTAGCAGTTTATGGAGAGATTTTAGAAAGTAAGTAAGTAATGCATGTGACTAGTCACTGTCTGAACTCCCCAAACTTTTAAAAAAGTGCAGCCTGCCTCCTCCCTCTCCTCCTCCCCTGCTCTCCAGCTGCCGGTGTCTGCCTTCCCCAGGCTCCGCACACTCATGGCTGACAGGCTCCTTCTTCTTGCAAGACAGAGCCCCAAATCCCTGCTACCTGTGTGGGATTTAGGGGAGGAGGACATGTGGAAGGATCTCTGCTGGCTTTCATCTCCCAGGCAGCATCCTCCACCTCCTTCCCCTTTCAACCCCATTGCTACTCAACCACCAACGAGCTCCTGCTGGGAGCCCTTTTATTTGCATTTAAGGTGCACGAAGAAAAAAATGGAGCCCAGTAGTAGGCAGGATGGGTTAGTGCTGTACATCAAAGCTTCCTAGAGTATAATTAGCAGAGTGAGGGGAGCTCCTCAGGTGTGCTTTTCCAGTAAGCAGGCTCCTCAGTGCTCACCCACACCTACCCAGATGGCAGGAACTCATGTGAGGACATTTGTACACAAGTATGTTCATGGTCTATAATTTACATACTGGTGCTGAGTCAGAATACATTAGAGCGAAAAGATTTTCCTGCAAACATCTTTGCATTTCAGGAAGACTTTGCCTTTGTATTTTGAAAAACACTACAGCTGCTGCTGCCCTACTTGTGGCCTTGCTCCCAGACCTGTCTTTCAATCTGCAAACTCTTACATTTTTTTTCCCCAGCAGTACAGACTCCAGCACAGCAAATTTAAGGCTGCTGACAACAGACTTGCTTTTCTTAGTTACCCTTCTTGGGCCTCTCAGATGTGGCCTGTGACCTCCTGGGGCACAAAGCTACGTTAGGGCCCGCAGCACTAGACTGCACATCCCAGAGCAGCAAGCTCTTTCTCCATCAAAAGTTTAGAAGGATGGTTGTCAAACGCGACAGTTGAATTGGTTAGACTCATTGAGAAACTAAATTTACTTCCTCAAAGTTTGCATTGCAAGCATGCCCTGAGCTTTTCCCAGGCCGTCCAGACCGAGATAAGATTTTTTTCTGAAGGTTGAATAGCATAGTTTCAAGTCTGTAAAGAAAACACAGCCGACAGGAAAGAAAAAAACGTGTGGGAAGCAATGTTTTATTTTTAAATGGTTGAAGTGTGAATGTGCTTAGTTAAGGGGAGACTGTCAAAAACACAGAGACGGATTCGGTGCCTAAATACCACTGGTGTTAGCTTACTGAAATTCTCTCGCGTTCTCCCACGTACTTCTGTTCTTGGCTAAAATACAGCCCAACCCATCAGGCAGCAGGGAGAGAGGGGTGTTCCGCCTGTCCCTCCTGGGACCTGCTGGACAGCTGGCATGGAAACTCCTCGTCTCTCTTTCTTTGACCTATACTATATCCAGCGCCCCTGTAGATTGGAGGGAGATTTCTGGTGGCAACCTGCACCAGGGTTCAGCCTGAGCTTCCAGTACAGGTAGTCCTGTCTCAGGGCAGAAGGCACTACCCGCTCCTCGGAGATGCCTTCCAGGCCTGCGTTTATGTCATTCATCGAACGTGGCTGTAGAAAGACAGGAAAATATTTCATTTCAGACAAGTTAATGAACTCCCATTTTCAGCCCTTAGTCCTTTAAATAGCAGAACAGGAAATATGAGTAACTTGCAACATCTGACAGAAAAGGAAAGTAGCTGCTTCGTTCTTTTATGGCCTGTTACCCTATCGAACAATGACGTGAGAATGTGTTGGGACAAACCTGATGAGGTGCTCTCTGCCGTGAGGTGCCTATTAGGCTGTTTGTTTTTCCCCTCTTTAAAGGTGTCATTTGCCTTACGATGGATCCTGAAAATACCCAAGGTAACCGCATGCCCAGCACTGGCTGAGAACCCTGAGTAGTGAATTGTTATTGCAAGGTCTGAGAAACCATTTGACATCTGGAAATTATCCACTTTACAAACATATTCTTTATAAAGAAGTAATGCTCTCCAGGTTTTAGGAGGGATTTCCAATATACCACAGGGGAAAAAAATCTTTTGCAAAAACAGAGCGATTAAGGATTTTAGCTTACACTAGCAACCCTGGCGTGAAGCACCTGGCTGGATACTCGGTGCTAAGACTGCTGACGGCTGTGTCACCGTATCCTCCTGTGCTCAGGAGATTGGTGATGTGTGGTACCCACATTCAGCTGGCAGAACAGATGGACCCCAATATCTTCTTGGCTTAACTTGTTTTAGCGATTCAAATCCAGAATATTCTCTTTGCAATTACCCAGGACAGATATATTTTATTGCTGTTCAGGACACGGGTAGACTCTTTTATACCAGTCTCCTTTTTCATAGTTTAATTGTTTCCAGCCTTCCTTACTGGAATTGAACTAAATATATATCTAGCATGGAAAAAAAAAGTGAAAAGAGGTGTTTCAGACATCTGTGGGAAGATGCAACTAAAAGCCTGCTTTAAAGTGTTTCCAGGTCTCAATCTTAGCTTGAATAAAGTTTTGAGAAAATCTGACATAATTTTGCATTATAGTTTGGGGAAGACAGGAGAAAGAAGAGTCGTCATTTATAGGAAAGTCAATGCAGAGGACGCTACAATTTTGTGTTAACTCTTTGTTTCAGCCACTGAGGAGCATGTGTTGATGGAATGGTGCCTTGCTGTGCTATAGGCTCAGAGCAGATGGATTTCCCAAGGTATACACAGAAATCAAAAGGAAACTGGGCATCATATGTTAATGAGCAACCAATTACACTGCAAAGAATGTTTTGAAGCTGCTTATCTTCCACTTGTAAACAAGACGCCTCACTGATTCAAAGTACGTAAAACAATGCTGCAACAGCTTTTATCTGTAAAGTGTTGGAACCAGAGCTGTGCCAGCTCTGATATGAAAATTATAATCTAAAAATTAAACCAGATATTGCAGTGTGTATTAGGATTCAGGAAAGGCTTATATTTCTTTAGGGCTCGTAAGACTAATAATAACTCTTACTACGATAAAGTTTTTATTTTTAAAAAAGAAAGACACGCACCCTCCTACTTCAGCACGCAGATCTACCTCTTCCTGCAAGTCACGGTAACCGAGACTGAATGAGACCGTAATACACTGTGGTAAGCATTATTTTGGATAACCAGCCCCAGGATATAATCTCTTCCTAAACCCATCTGCATGGACAAGATTGTACCGTGATTACATCGATGTGAATGGTCTTCCCAGGAAGGGCCAGGCAGCTATCACAGTCTGCTGTAGCAATTTGTACACTTTTTCTTATGAGCATCCTGAGCAGCCCACTCTGCCTAGATAAGGAGTTTGATGCTAAATTCAACCTTCCTGTCTCTGGTGGCTGCTTCCCCCTTCCTGTGAATGCTGTTTCCATCTGGGAGGTCAGGACACGGTCTTTCCAGCACTGTCAGATTGCTGACTATTCCAAACCTTCTTTGCATTAGCTGAAAGATGTACGCTCACTGTATTAATTACTACCACATATGTCTTAGAGTAAGGCCATATTGCTTGCCTTCAAATAGAGATTGAAAAATTCTATGGATACTTTATAAATATGCTACCACCATTCAGGAGCTAGTTAACATTTTGTTCCCCTCTGTAGACAACCACATTTTTAAATAGATGTGTTTATTTAAGGTACCTGGAGCTAGAATATGATGTGTGTGTGTGACTGGTATGAAAATGTCTTCCTCCTCTCTGCCTCCTAGTTCTTTAGTATAAGCTGTGAGGCTGTAAGGGTTTCAGTTTCACTAAACTCTCATGAAAAACTTCAAGATCATTTGCTTGTATTTGAATAACAGTTATAAGCCATTGGCTGAGAGGATTTTAGCAGCCCTGAATATCTTAGCTCTTATATCTAAGTATAATATCTGACTATAATATCTAAATATAATATCTGAATATCTTTCTTAGCTCTTGTATCTAAAACCTATCAATCACCAGGAAACAGCTTTCAAAATACTGCAGGAAACCCTTGCCACAAATTTTAGAGGAAAAACCCCCAAACCCAAACGAACCACACTCAGCTCCTGTGTTCCACAGCATCCTCATGTGGAAGCAAGCAGGTACCCTCTGAGGATGAAGTGCCTCCTGCACTTTGCTTCCCTATGCAGCTCAGGTTCCTGGGATGGAATTGACTGAAGGGCAGCAGATGGGGGATGGATTCACCTCCGTCTTCTGGGCCAGCCCCTGGAATTGCAGTCCTAAAAGCCTCCTAGAAAGGACACCTCCCATACCAATTTTTGTCCTTGCTTTTGGCAAATTGTTTGTGGGCATTTGAACTTCTCCCTACAGCATGCTGGTTTTGTTTCTTTCACTTAGGTGTGTCATCTTTAGTTTAGAAGCAAACCAAAACCAATGGCTTATTTCTTGCCTGAAAAAATGTTCTCACAAAACTTTTCTATATGCAACCGCTCACAGTATGCTACTCAGCCTCGCTTGTTCCTCCTATTTGCTCTACTAAAACTTTTTGTTCAACTATTTCTCCTATTACAGGGAAGGAAGTAAGTAAAAAATGAAGTGTTACAGAGATCACTCACCTATGGTGTAACTAGGCTAAATTTAGATGATCCTCCCTATTTTACCAGTAAAATAAACAAACTCTAGTTTCATGGTTTAGATAAGTTTGTGCTTCTAGTTAAAAGCACCTCATCGCTTCTACAGAAATAGACACAACTTCACCGGTTACCGGAGATCACATTTACTTCCATCCACTATAAGTCTGCTTTGTACATTCACACCTATTGGATTCCCAAAGAA
The DNA here is from genome assembly GCA_013389945.1 of Fregata magnificens. Taxonomy (NCBI): domain Eukaryota; kingdom Metazoa; phylum Chordata; class Aves; order Suliformes; family Fregatidae; genus Fregata; species Fregata magnificens. Next base: position 62,848 of record WAAD01014642.1, read on the forward strand.
CCAGAAGAGTTCAGACTGAAGGAACCACTCTGTGTGTGTGTGTGCATGGGCGTGCATTCATGGGAGGCAGGCTGTTTGCAAACATGCACCTGACACAACTTTTTAAAACTCACTCTTCCCCAAAACCTTAGCCAGGGCTCATGGCTGATGAACTGCAGGATGCAGGTCTTTGGACAATTCTCACTGCTATTATGCAGACTGCTCTGCAGCATCTCCAGTCTTCTGCATGGCTTTCTGACAGAGAAACAATTTTTTGGTATTTCTAAATCTTGGACTTCTACCATTTTCTGTTTAAGATCTGCCATCTTTCCACATCTTGAGTGATGTGCTATATAAACTTTGTATTGGACATTATGAGATCCTAAAGTACACAACCTCTACTTGCCAAAACCGCTTAACAACATTTTCAGGGAAACTTAATTTGGGCAGGGTGAAAGGTAAATCCCAAAGGCAATTTAGTTCTTCCACTGATGTTGTTAGAGGATAAACATACATACACACACTTGCATATACACACACACACACACATTTTTTTATGCTTCTTTAGTTGACAGCTAAAAAAGTTAGTCTGCTTCAGTATTGGTCAAGGACCACTTGAAGACCATTTGGATGAAGGCACACAAAAATCACATGGAGTTGCCACAGATCTGGCTACCCCACTTATAATTACACCATTAGAAAACAAATGCAAGAAGCCTCGGTCAGTTGAATGTAAACCTTCATTATTCCAGAAAAAAAGAAGTATGAGCTTCTAGTAGTGAAGCAGAAGCCTGAACTGTAACACTCAGTGGTGTTGCTCTGCCCTCTGCAGACTAGATCGTACAATCACATTTTACGCCAAATTGCATACTTTTAAAGCACATCTAACACAACAGAATAGAAGTTGTCGATGTGAATTAAACATACACGGGCACTACCTTTCAACAGTGCACTGTGACACTGCAAGTCGTAAGTAAGTCAGGAGTACTCCTGAGGCAGTTGGTGTTTTCTGTGTGTCCTCACGGAGTCCACACTGCCCACTATGTCTGGGAAGTAATTACTGCCCCAATAGCACCAACACCTGGAGGCCAAATTTTGAATGGAGTATAGGAAATATTTATGTCTGTGACTCTAATGTACACCATGCAGCATTTCTTCATGATGGAGAAACAAGATTTGTTCCAACTCCCATACGTAGAGCAACTTCTTCCTGCTACTAAGAACAGTTTTCTACAGCAAGATCCAGGGGAGAGCAAATGCTGTGATTCCTTGGTCGATCTCCCTCTTTTAAGTGACTAGTATGAAGCTTGTCATAACCTGCCTTGACTGATACACGAGGGTACGAGCATCCCACTCTGCAAGAAGTGTAGCTATATGCCACCTTCCACAGCAGCTGGGTCCACCTTTTATTCTAAGTAAACGTCCAAGAAATGTGGTAAACGCATCCACCTTTATGAGCTCTCTATAGTTTAATGTGCTCTTCTCATGTTATCTGGTAAAGAACATTAAAGCTCATTTACTTCTCAGGTATTTGCTACATCCCCACTGATGTGAGAAAACATCCAAGTACTTACTGTTTCTTAGGAGCTGAACAAAGCTTTTGTATTAAGGGCATTTCATAACCCTTCTGACAGAGAAAACATGGTCCTACATCATTTTCACAAGGCTTCTCTTGGATAGGAACAACATAATAGAATTTACGCAACACAACACGGTTTAGATTTGTTCCAACTTTTCATTTTATTGAAGTGTCGACATTTGAAAAATACTTTCCTCGAAGCACACATGCCAAGTCCCAGGCAGCGTATGTGGCCCTCACAAACGAGCACCACCTGACACTCCTTTACTCCATCCCCTTCCAGGCTGGCCTGTCTGCGGTTATTGGGTGCCACACAACAGACAAAACTGGTCAGGTCTGGGGCAAAGAGAGCCTGGCAGGAAGGAAAATTTGCCTATGCAGCTCCTAACACAGTCCCTCCCCTATTGTGTGACCACCACATGTGCTGGTTACATGACCCAAAGACTCACATGTCAGGAAACAAGAGAAGTGAGCAGTCTTTCAACAAGCGGCAGCTTCCAATGCCTAGCATTTGCAGAATACCTTCAGTATAAAACTGAAATGGGTGTTCAGAAAAACAAAATCTTTACTCAGTTTTATACAGTGCAGAGCTTGCAATATGTCATCTTATTATGCTCCTGTAAGTTACATTTTATGGTAGGACAAGATCCTTAATAATTACTCTTCTGAGCTATATTCAGCATCTGGGTTGGACACTCTCCACAGTTTGCAGGTAAAACAAGTGAGATATAGTTAGAATAGCACATTAAAATTTGATAAAGAGAAGCTCTCAAAATGTGCTACGTAAATCAGAATTGGATTCCTATCCAGGAGTATTGCAGGAACACAGATTTAGAAAAGTTGGTATGACATTAAACCACTGACTACGCTTCCAAGTGAATGCTTTTGTGTGGATTCTCATTTTGCCATCCTTCATCGCTTTTGTTTTGTTGAGGGGTCTGCTACAGACTAATGCTGCAGGTTAGAAAATTTCCAAGCGTATCACCCAAGCAAAATGAACGTCTCAAGTTTTCACCTTGCCCATTTCACAAACAGATATGGTATTATTTCTTCCAAAGCAAAAAACTGGAGGAAAACAATGGTCACATTTATACTTAGCAAAACTGTTCTCCAGTACTTCCCTTTGACAACAGCTGAATGGCATTCTTAAACAAAATTCTTTACATAATCCCTGCTATCTCAGATAACTGACACCGAAATATCACTTAGGGTCTGGGCTACCTCTTGAAAACCCTGTGCAATCTTACAATACCTTCATCAAATAAACATTCAAGCTCTAATTTTACCTTTCTTTATATTCTTTTCATTTGAGGACTTTGGAGTGGTTTGTAACATGTAACTGAAGAAAGCAAAGGAAGGGAAATCAAATACTTAATACCACTCCTCTTCCCAACAAAATAATTATATTTAATGACATAGTAACTATTCTCAGGTCTAGCAATATGCTAAATTCTGTAATGAAAACCAATACAATAAGCACTATTTCTGCACATGTTTAAAATTAACTTGGACAAAGAGCTGTCATATCCCACCATTCTGATCAAGGTCAAAACCAAGTATATAACCTTGAATAAACATGATGATTTCACGGGAATGCACAGGTTTCCACTTACATTTACCAATTAAGATTATCTTCTAACATTTTCAGTGCTTGGAGTGCAGTCTTAATGGCGTTAGTGATACAATCGCTTGAGAACAATCTCTATCCAGAAAGAGAACTCTTTCTACAACTCTCTAGGCTAACAAGACTGAGGGATGAGGTGACCTAGGAGAAATGCTGACTAATGTTGTCAATAGATATTGGTGTTAATCCTTTTTACTTCTCCTACACTCTTAGTCCTTTTGTCTCAATTCCTTCCTAGCCTCCACTTTTCAAGTGCTGCAAGCTGTCTTCTTGTCATAAAAATCACTACAATGGATGTCTTGAACTTTTGTTTCCGCACGATTTGCTCCCCATGCTTGGTAGTGAAAACTGTTCCAAAGGGGGTGACTATTTCTGTTGGTTTGTTTAAAGCAAGGTACAGGAGACATGCTCCTTCTCCAAGTCACATAAGACTATGTGCACATTGTGGCACAAGTTCCAGTGCAAATCCAGGCCAAAAGAACATCCTGTGGGGCTACTTGGTCATCAGTTTCAAATGGCTTCAACGGAACAGGCAAGCCAAGGCAACTCAGCACTTTTTGAAACGCATTCTTCTTCAAGAAGAAGAATGGAAAGTAGGTTTATTCTTCTCTAGAGCTTGTTAATAAATTGCATACTACTGCTAGGTTCTTCTCTTACCATTAGCACTAATGTTCTGTGGGAATGGAAATCGCTCAGGCCCACCTGAAGAAAACCCAGGAACACTTACTGCTTGCAGTCCACACGGGGGCTATCTCTTCACAAAGCACAGAAAGGCAAGCAGACCTCTTCCAGTAGCTGACTGAGCATTAATCAACTGGTCTCTGGGTCTCTCTGTCTCCTGAACCTGCAGTTTTATACTCTAGCAGTTGAAACTTCAGCCTGAAACACCAATTGCATTGAAAACAATATGTGACCCTAAATATGTCTATACCATTATGCCAAGTTGTACCTCTCCAAAGCCAACTCACCTCTGAACCTACTAGCAAGGCCGCATGTGGCACTGGAACACACACACCAGAGCACCAAAGCACTGCGTACGTAAGCACTGCCAGGCCTCCCAGGCACACTGCTGATCCTCTGCAGGTTCCAAAAAAACACTCACAGAGGTGGAAGGTAAGCACGATGCAGAGTACATTATGCCTCTGGTCACTACCGGGATCTGCTCCTTCAGAGGAGTACAGACAAAGCAACTGATTTGAGAGATGACCTCTGTAAGAAAGACCATGCAATTGTTTTGGAAAAGCTCAGAAAAAGAACAGATTGACAATGTACAGATTAGGGCCGTAAGCAAAACTTCACAAAAAAATAAATGTCTCTCTATAGCTAGAATTGCACAAAGTAAGTAATTTTGAATTTATCTGTACAGTATCACATACTGCATAGCAAAAATACTGACAGACTTCCCATTTTGAGACACTTTTCAATTTAGTAATTGCCGGGACTGGTAATCCTTTCCTTCCTCTCTGCCCGCCCAAAAACCAAATCCATCTCCTGTGTTATTTATACATAATGAAAAGAAAGAGCTCATAAACTATAGTGACATTAACCATAATCAAGACAATTCACCAAGTAACATGATACTGGAAGTAGTTTTACGGTTTTACCAGGGGAAGGGAGTGTGTTGAAACAGGGCAGTAACACTTTCTGAATATGTAATATTTTGAAGTGAGGCTGAAGTGAAAGCTAAGTGAAACCAAAAAGAACCCAAATTTGAACATCAGTGGGGATATATATTTTCTCACTCTTAAAAGCCCGAGACTTTTTTCCCTTGTAAATATTGATAGAAGAGTCATATACTCTTCAGAATCTCTTTAAAATTGCACAATATTTAATAATTGCACAATAACTTGTTCACCTCTTGCAGTGAAGGCTGAAGGGAAGTCCAAGAAATTCACTGTGGTAAAAGTCTTTAGTCAGCAGAAAGTGCTTTGAAGAAAGCAGTAGGAACTGGAAGGAAATTTACAGCACCTGCAGTTTTTGGCTACTGGTGGGTAAAAGAAAGTAAAGTTTTGGGGTGTGCTGAAACCTTTGAGGTGAGAGCTGATCTCGCAGTAATTTTTTAAGAGATCTACAACCACTTGCTCATTAACAGCTATGAGCAAAGCAGAACAGCAGTATTAATTTCCGTGCAGAAATTCATACGCTTGTGTGTCATGGCTGCATCCCAACCCACCATTTTGAGTCCAAGATTTTACAGATGTGGGAAATAAGGCTCTCTGCTAGATACAAGGAACAGTCTCAAGGTGCTTTGCCCCATGCCTAAATCTGTCGATTTTCTCTTCCTTTCTTTAACACTACCAAGTATGAGCTTTAACCTCATTTAGCTTCCAGAAAGCCTCCAAATCGTCGTTTCTTCTAATAATTCAACTCCCCATATTTCTTGCAAGACAGTTAAATTGAAAAAAAGTTTTCAGGTTGAAGTCTGGGTGTTATAATCTATTTCTAGATATAAGTATTCAGGTTTCCATCTGTTCTCAAATTGAGTTTATAACCTGTTTCCATACAAGTAGGTACCACACACAAGAGGACTTCATTCTGCATGTTTACCACAAACCCACCGAAGCTGCTGGTCTGTTTGGAGGTCAGTTAATTCATCAATGGATCTCCAGCTGCACTGACAAGCATATGCTCGTGCTCCTTTCTTCTTTATCATCTTCGCTCTTAGTTTACTAAGCTCAGGCATGTTATTCCTGCCAATCAAGTGAATTCAGTTTAGGATCATGCATTTTTTTTTTTTTTAAAGAAAAAAGATTCATGAGGCCATTTCAATTCAGAAAAGCTCTTAAGAACACTTCTGAGTACCTCTGTTATGAATTAATTTAGGGATATGTTTAAATTCTGTTCTGAACACAATCCTTTCCTGAGAACAGTCTTGGTGCGTAGTTGCTGTATTCTCTGATTAACTGGAGATTGATGTTTTTGTAAGCAATGTTCTCTGTTGAGTTTGGAGACCCTGTGTCAGCCTCCAGAGGGAGTTGGGAAGAAAACCAGGTAGAGTTAATTCTCATGTTAAGAAATTATCAAAAAATGTATTTATCTTATCAGGCTTACTGTAAAAATCCCTATGTAGAATGGGTACAACTACAGAGTTAAACTTTTCATCAGGAACTGTTACTCAGGATGGCTGTTAAATGAAATGAAATGGCCATCAGAGAGAAGAATGTACATCAAACCACGAATAATTCGTGTGCAAGCATCAACCACAACATATGAAAAATCAGCCTGGCTATCACAAAAACAAGTTGTTTCAAAAAACAAGTGAAAATTTAGCATTTTAACTATCCCTGCTCTCATGAGCTCCTCCTGGCCATCAATTACTGGCCACTGAATTGCTCAAAAACAACATTAACAAGCCCAGCTAAATAAAAAAACCCCAAAACAAACATCAAAAGAAGAACTTTTAGAAAAAGAGGTCAGACACCTATTCATGGAAGGCAAATGTTTAATCTTCAGGTGTGCTTTTTAAAATTCAGATTAGTCAAAATAAATAGCTAAGTATCTTGCTAAAGATTACAGATGTTAATCTGTTAAAAGTATCTGATACTAATGCCTTTCATGTCTTTTTTTTAAAAATTTAATTAATTTCAAGATCTCAGAAGCAGAATAATTTAGACTTTGAGTAAATAAAACAACCGTATTTTTATTTAACTTTTCCAGCTACCAAACTCATCTCAGGAGACTAGCGCAGCACTGTACTTTTAATGCTGCTCTAAAGAATGTGAAAATAAGATTTTCATTCAAAGAGAAATACAAATTTCAAAACTGGAAGGAAAATACAGGAAAAACCTAACCTGTAATACAAGAAAAATAATGGAAAAGGAGATGATGTATCCATGACTGTTCTACTCCAGCTGTCACACCTCCCGGTGGCCAAACACATACTCTGAACATATCCACTACCTCTGTCCGTTAACGGGCACATACAGAGACTTTACTAAAATAAGAGGAATTCAAATTCGATGTCTGTATTAGGAGCATGCCTACTATGCTACCCTTCACTAAGTCTTGGCATTAGATACAGTTTTAGAGAAACTGGAAATAAGAACTCCTTAAGTCTTCAAAAANAAAAAAGAAATAATCAAAGACATCACAATATAACAAGAAAACAAAAATCCCACCCCTCCATTTATTCAAACCTTGCTTCAAAAAGAAGTCTGTTAAGAAATCAAACTATTTGATTTTCACTGAACATGACAGTGTAATACTTGACACTGGAAAAAAGAAAATCTAACTTGAAACATTCACAGTCTGTATGACTGAAGGTATGGTGAGAAATACACACTGAACAGTCTGCATTTATTTTGTAGGCATCCTGCAATGGCACACCAGTGGCCAACCCATCACACAGACTATCTGCTTATTTCAGCAGTAAAGTTGCCTTTTGATCCATGGAACTCAAAAACTTTCTTTTTAAAAGCAGAGAGGGAGAGTGATGGGGGAAGAAATGGAAAGGCATGAAAACAGGTTATGGGAGATGTTGCATCCCTCTCCCTGCAGACTTTCCCACCTGATCACCAAACAGGTTGCACACATGCTCCTTTTTAGGTAACACAGGAGTACTCACGACTTTTCATCTTTCCCATTCATATCAAGCCCCAAAGCACAGTAACACAATACCAAACCCACCTCAGACATACCTGAAAAAAAGATAATCACAGGACTGATCCCAGATGTAGTCATTGAAAAGTGACACACGGAAGTCGCAAGCAGTACAACGTAGTTGATCACATGTTCTGGTCAAAAAAGAACAGAAAGCTCCAAGAGCTTATTACAATCAGAGAAGCTACACAGATCATAACTGTTTTAAAGTACAGCGCTCACTCAGAAATACTAGAAGCAAGGTTACCCTGTACTCTTAATTTTTTTACATCTCTGGCACATGCATTATGGTATGTGCTTTAACTATATGATCATGTGTTATTTTTACAGGTTCCTAACCTCACTGAACACATAAACTGATATCCTCTTGATATATTCTCTTTGGTCTTCCTCACTGGTATGGCACCTGACCAGCATCAAAATATGCATCAAGTGCATAATTTCTTACTACAAAAAATCCCACATGGAAATGCAATAATGTTCTATAGGATGTTGGGGATAAACCTTTAAAGTACCTCTCCTACTAAGTTCAGCTGCAGTTGCAAAGCACTCTGGCTATTTTCAGTTCAGGCTCTGGGATGATTTAAAACAGCTCACTGATTTAAGTCACATACTCGGCATCACATAGAAAGCTGAAGAGAGGCAGGGAAAAATAACAATACCTTACAGCAGCAACTTCCTTAACTACATGTTACTTATTTTTGGAGTCTCATATCTCATTTGCATACATCCTTCAACTCCTCAAACGAACAAAAGATCTAGTGGTCAACAACAGAGGACTGGAAGGGACCATCTGACTTCAACTGCAGTTATAGGCAGTCACGTGTTTAGATGAATACAGGGCTGTCCTGTCCAGTTCAAACACAGAACTCTGCACCACCACAGAAACACAGTTGTGAATAAAAATAATGATAAAGCAAGGAGAACTTTTTTTTTCCATGTTTCCTACCTTTTTGAAGTATTTGTTCCTATGCCATACGGTGAAGAGCTTCCACCCAGGTACACTGGACAGCATCTATATGGATTTCATTAAAAAATATTAAGTTATAGCAGAACATTTTGGTAAAAGTAGTACTTCTCCTAGTTTAACTACAAACTATAAAATTTTAAGATTTCCATTACCAATGTGTTCAAAGAAAAACTATACGACAACCACCCTCTATACCAAATATACATTGATAAATGTATATGTCCATAAGGCAAAGGAAGCTGTTGTTCAATAACTTAAATAATTAGTAAATTTACAATAAATAATTTTGACCATATGAAAGCACATTAGTAATTCTTCAAAATTATCTTTATCTTTGTTTTTCTTTAAAAAGAATGCTTCTCTAAATATTCCGTTTCTTTCTTAGTTAATGTCAACACAGATTAAACAGTAGCAATGTTATTAGCCTGTCAACAAGCTATAATCGAGCTATGTTCAACTAGCCAAAACATTTTTCACTTACCTTTTCCTATGAACCTGTACAACAGCACTATTGCTTTCAGGTGTGAGACTTGCAGAGTTAGACTTCAATTTCTATTTAAAAAGCAATCAAAGAATAAAAGGCAGCATTACAGCAAGGTAACAATATTCTGTTTTACTTAATAAGCAGGAGACAGAAAATCTCAGTCACAGGAGAAGGGGACTAGGAATTTGGGAATTTTCTTGCTCAGGTTTCTGTGAGGCTCTTCGAGACAAAAGCTGCTGGAGTAACAGATAAATGAGAAATGAGGCTTCTCTTCCCATACTGAATTCCCAGCTCTGCCTGAAGGAATTCAACACCACATGATCACCTTGACTGTACAATCAAGACTTAGTATTTCATGCCCTCTTTATTATTTATGTTGCTTTTAAAAACAGTTTTAATTTAGGAACCTTCTTCCTCAATGTTTTTGAGCTTTTGTTTTACTGAAAACACATCAAGGACTTATATTATTCAAAAAGATAAAGTGTCTTTGAAAAGTTTCTTATTTGCTGCACATAAACCAGTTTATCTGAGTTCTAGAATACTAGAATTCTAGATCCTAGATGCGAAGTCCTAGCAATATGAAATGATAAAATGATACAAATTTACTGACATAATTCTCTCTCACTCAGACAGACGTATTGTGGTATACAAGTGTTTTTTGTTGGTTCAGATTTAGCCACTCTGTAAGAAATCAAAGACAAACAAAGGAAACCCAACATCACTCATGAAAATAAGAGAATCTGCACAGGGGGTTATGATGTATAAATAACACAATTTTCTACTGATGATACCTCAATGAATATCTATTTTCAATGTCTTCTATCACTCTGACTGTCTTGACAATGTAAATCTGTGGCTTCATCTCCATCTCCTGCTGTCAAACCACAGAAGTAATTTGCAGATGATACAAAACAGGGAGCAGTGGTTGGTATGCCAGACGACTGTGCTGTCATTCAGTGGGACCTCAACAGACTGCAAAAATGGGCTGAAAGGAACCTCTTGAAGTTCAACTAAGGGGAAGTGCAAATTCCTGCCCCTGGGGAGGAATAACCCTCACACACCAGAATACACTGAGGGTGGACCAGCTGGAAAGCAGCTTTGCAGGGAAAGCCGTAGGAAATTTGGTTGATGATAAGTTGACCATGAGCCAGCAGTGTGCCCTTATAGCACAGAAGGCCAACAGCATCCTGGGCTACATTAGGAGGGACGTTGCCAGCAGGTCGAGGGGGGTGATCCTTCCTCTCTACTCGGCACTGGTGAGATAGAATCACAGAATCATTTTGGTTGGAAGGGATCTCTTGAGATCATCTAGGCCAACCCCCCTTCTCAAAGCAGGGTCAGCTTCAGCAGCTTGCGCAGGACTGCGACCAGTTGGATTTTGAAAATCTCCACAGATGGAGACTCCACAACCTCTCTGGGCAGCCTGTCCAGTGTTTGACGACCCTCAGAGCAAAAAAGTGTTTTCTTGTGTACAGATGGAATTTCATGTGTTTCAGTTTGTGCCCATTGCCTCCTGTCCTGTCACTGGGCACTACAGAGAGTCCAGCCCCTTCTTTACTCCCCCCATCAGGTATTTACACACATTGATAAGACCCCCTTGGAGCCTTCTCTTCTCCAGGCTGAACAGTCCCAGCTCTCTCAGCCTCTCCTCATATGAAAGATACTCCAGTCTCTTAATCATCTCCATGGCCCTTTGCTGGAGGCTCTCCAATAGCTCCATCTCTCTCTTGTACTGGGGAGCCCAGAACTGGACACAATACTCCAGATATGGCCTCATAGCCCAGTACAAAAGAGACATGGACATAACGGTAATTAAGGACTTAGACCATCTGACATACAGGTAGATGCTATGAGAGCTGGAATTGTTTAGCCTGGAGAAGACAAGGATCAGGGGAATCTTATCAATGTATAAAAATACATGACGGGGAAGAATAAAGAAGACGTGGCCAGACTCTTCTCAGTGGGACCCACTGACAGGAAGAGAGGCAATGGGCACAAACTGAAATCCAAGAAATTCCAGTTAAACATATGAAACAACTTCTTTACTTCTTGTGAGGGTGGTCAAACACTGGAACAGGTTACTTAGAGAGGCTGTAGAGTCTCCATCCTTGGAGATATTCAAAAGCCATCTGGACACAGTGATGGGCAACCAGCTCTAGGTAGCCCTGCTTGAGCAGGTAGTCGGACCAGATGACCTCCAGAGGACCCTGCCTACCTCAACCATTCCGTGATATTTGACACTATGCTCTACCTTGAACTAGCATTTCCTTCAATTGCCTGTTACTGCCTGGGTAAGACCACCTCTTTGTATCTGTCCTGTTCCTCACTATAGGATTGTTGCATCTTCCCTTCTGCTTTATTTTCCAAGTTTACCCTACAGCTTGTTTTAGTTCATTTTTTGCTTTAAAACAGTTTTAGTTTATGGTGGGTTTTTTGTCCGTCGCTGAACCTCATCCATTCTGTATTTCTGCAGACTCCTACTCACCAGAGGTGTTTTGGCAAAGCTCCTGTCATTACAGATTTCATCAATAATGTCGTCTATATCTTCTTCACTGCTGCCAGCATTCATTAGCAGTTTAGCTGATCTGAAAAACAAACAAATCAGCCTTCATTTTGTAGCATGACCAGAGCAGTTCTAAGAATTGTAAATTAAAACATAAAATTAGTTACAGCCTTTTTCCTCTAATATTTCTGTAGTATCATGACTGGACAGATGTAAACTACAGGATGATGCCTTTCAGTCCCTGTTGAACTGTCCCACCATAGGTCTTATTTTTGCTTGCTTCTTTTATTTCCAACCACTTCCAACCCTGAATAAAACTATGATAATATAACCCATGCTGCACTTACTGAGCAACAAATTGGACAGCCCTGATTTTTCACGTTAATCTTCAGCAGCAGGAGTATAGAAAGGTCAGAGGGAGCTCTCTCCTCGTGCTATACTACTGCAGGGGTTCTGAAGGAATTCCTGCCAAACTGTATGCGTTTAGAGAGATCACATGCACTTTGCTTTCACTCAGGTGAGGAGTCTTGTCACTCAAGTCTGCTGTTTGCTAGCTCTTTGTCAAAGAAAGGGAGGCCTGTAGTACTGCTGCATCGACCAATCAAGAACAAATCTACTCCTGAGAAAGACAAAAACTCTGTGATTTTTTAAAATGTTGTGATTAGATTGATCAAATTTAGGTGCTCATCTAACCATTATGCAAACAATGGGGAAGTCCAGTAATGTGGCCAAAGGTAGTGGGCTTGTTGGTCTTGTATTAGTCATTTAGCTCTTCAAGATCCTTGCCTGGGACTCTTGAGATGCCTGTTGGTTAAGCGCTCAGCAGCCCACCTGTGGAGACATCTGGCCAAGCCCCTCTGGTCCACAGACCTTCCAACCAGAGCCTGAGACACCAGTGAGAGCTGGGATGGAAACCTAAGGGCAAGCAAAGACACCTGTGAGGGCCAGGATAGAAACCTGAGGGTCGGGATGGAAACCTGAGGGCAGGCAAAGACGCTAGTGAGGGTCAGGATGAAAACCTGAGGGCAGGCAAAGACACTAGTGAGGGCTGGGATGGAAACCTGAGGGCTGGCAGCGGTGTGGCAGACTGCTCGGCAGTACTGTCAGCAGTGACCCAGTCACAACCAAAACTGTCGGTATTCAGACCATCTTTTTGAAAATTGTGAAATTTGAGGCGGATACATGAAAGTGTAGCATGTAAACTATGCGCTTACTGTAGAAGATACAGTTAATTGAAAAAGTATGAACAGAATACATAAATGACTGAAGTATCAACAGAATAAAACGTTTGATAATACTATTGCTAAAGTTCTTCCTGCTCTACATCACAAAATTAATAGATATTTTATATATATCACGAGGTCAGTTATGGAGCTAAGTAACCCCTGATCCTAACTCACAAGCAAATTAGTGCAGCTTTTAACGCCATATTTAATCCGAGGTTGCGATACTCCCAAGAGACAAAGACTATCTGAAGCAACTCAGCTCGCTGGCACACGACTTGGGTGTTTAAAAACAAGACGATCGGGGATATTCGTTGACCGCCGGCCAGCGTTTCGGTTCCCGAACATCAGTATCTTCGGTTCCTGAGGGGTCTCGCCGGACGCCGACCCCCTCCCGCCCCACAGGGCGGGCTGCGCGCCACCCCAGCGGCCGCCCGCTC
>WAAD01014642.1:76527-127405 GCA_013389945.1 Fregata magnificens
GGGCTGGGCTGGGCCGGGCCGCTCCGCCTCGGCCAGCCGCCTCAGGACGGGCCGCAGGGGCACGGCCAGGCCGCCGTCAGGAACGTTTTAGGGAAACGTTCCTGATACAACTGTGGGGATTATGGTTCGGTATTTAGGGCATGTCTCCTCATGGGGTGGTGTGGAAGACATAAAATAGAGTTTATGCTTAATGTGTTTGTAATATAGTTCAGTATGCTGTGTATCGGCCTGGTTAGAGAAACAAGAAATGGTTATGCTTCACTAAGTCCTGTGGGAGAAGCCTGGTTTTTTTGTGTGGATTAGAAACACTTATTGAGAGAATGGCCCTAGCCCCCTTAAAAACAGGTAGGCTCCCAAGCAGATGTCCCCTGCAGCGCTTGAGGAACTGAGGGCAGGCCCTGGCATGGACAGGGAGCCGCTGGCTGTACAGGGCTGGGGGGAGTGGTGGCCGGTTCCAGCCGGTTCCGGCCGGTTTCAGCCCAGGCACCGAGGGAAGCAGCGGCAACCCTGCGCCGCCTCCCACCCGCCGGTGGGGTTTCTGGGGCTTCATGCAGTGGTACCACAGGCCTCCCTTTCCTTGAGAAAGAGACAACTTAAGCAAGCAGGATTTTTTTTTTTTTTTTTTGCACTTTATTTAGCATTTTTTAGGACAGTCCCATAAAACAGGGTCTTGCCTATTGCTGTGTTAATAAATCCAGGCAAACATAGGGAGCGTCAGTCACCAGTCTTCCAATACGTGCTCTGGCCCCCTCCGTCTTTAGAGACAAGCGGAAGGTCAAATGTCTCCAGGTGGGCGCACCGCCAGCTTTGTCAATGCCGACACTTCGAGACAAACGATGGAGGTGAATGCTGTGTATTATTATATTTGATTAGAAACCCAAGGAAGCAATTTACAGAGAGAGAGGGAGAGGTCCTGTTAAGCAAAGCAAAGCACTGCTGTCTCCTCCAGTCAGCTGACTGAAAGCTCGGTGCTCGTCCCCCCCCGCCCCCGTTGCCAAGACCGTTCAAAATTTGTCAGCCCGTGATGAAGTGGGGGCCGCAGTCCTTAACAGCTCCAAGCAAAGCCTGTCGGTTACAAGGTGTTTTACAATTCTCCTGGTATTCCAAGTAATGAGTTGCAAGCCCTGTTTGAATTCCCTCGTACTTAAGCTTTTATTTCATCATTCCATTTTCCTCCCCGCACATCTTGGGGCTTCATTAATGCCCCAGCCCGTATCATGGCAGTGCTGCTGGGGGAGATGTGTCGGGTAGAACAGTTGCAAGCCTTCTCTGGGTTGATGTGATGGAAGAAACTAAATAGTGTTGATGCTGCTCCAGCTCTTTTAAGTGGTCCCTTGGTCTCGGTGTCATGTAGGTAAATTCAATCCAGAAGAAGGGTATTTTTTTTGGTGGAATTTTTACATTCATCTCTTGCAGCTGTGGAGAGTTTAAACTAATCACAATTCTCCCTGGTATGCTATCATCTCTGTAATTTGAAAAAGGATCAGGAGCCCACAGGCTTGGAAAATCTTGAAGAAACTCTTGTCCTGAAATACATCATCACATGTGGAAAAGACCACTTGCTGCATCATCTTAAAGGAGCTTAAGAATGCCGAAATCCAGTATCATTCTGGCATTCTTTCAAATGGCCTTAGAAATCCGAGTACATTCTCTTTTGCCTGCAAAACAGCTTCTTTCCCTTTCCATCAATCCTGTGGCTGTCAATGTGTCTGCTGCAAGGTGCCAAAAATGTATGGAGTGTCTATGGGATAACAGTGCCAAAGTCAGGGTTGCCTCAAGGCCTTCTCCCATGAACCCGCTGCAGCATTTGCTCAGTTGGAAAGCATTTGAAACAAAAAAGAAAAGAAAAAAAGGAGGCACAGACCTTTAAAAATTCCTTAAACTGCAAAGATTGTTTTTGTGCAGATTGCTGCCTGCTGTTTAGATCCTTGTTGTTCAAAACTTCTGAAAGGCCTGATGCAATCAGAGAGACTTACTGGGTCAAATTGATTCCAGACCAGTCCCTGGAATCACACTGAGGTGAATCTGACATATTGGGCCTTCAGCTAAGCTGTGGCCAGGAGAAAGGAGTTGAGGTCATGCCCTGAATTTCGCCCTGTCTTAGGAAATGAGTGAATTTGCTTGTGCAAATCATGTCTCCCGCTGACGGCTTGGGGCTTATATTCGTGCAAACAGAAAGGTTACTGACTGCTGGGCTGTAAAAGTACAGAATGACCACTTTGATGATGATGCTTTTTTTTTTTTTTTTTTTTTGATACTTTCTCAGTGTATCCTTAGGAAGAGAGGACAGAAAGCTGGAAGGCTGTCCTGGGTGGAAGCCATCATGTTCTCTAATCTTCAAGCTACTGCAAGCTTTCTCAGTGGTGTTGATAAAAGTGGATTTTGCCACCACAGTGATGAGGACAAAAAAACTTCCTAGGGCAGGATGTTAATTTGCATCCTCTGTTTTCTCTGGGAACCAAAGAGAGCCTTAATTGAGGTCGAGCAGAGCTTTCCTCAGCCGTCTTCTCTGAATGATGAACTCTTCAGGGCTTGGGCGATGATAGAGGTCAGCAGAGCCAGGGAATACCAAAGCTGTCATTTCCTAGTGCTACCCGCTGCCAGCCAGGAGGGAATGAATGCAGGAAGGCACTCTTCTTTTTGATGTGGTGACGGCATGTTGCAGCCCTTTCTGCCTTCCCATCTCTTGCCCCAGAAGCTGGGATGGACGTAGGACAGTGATTGCCTCTCACCAAGGTGTTCTGCTGCAAATGTAGAACCAGTTCAACTTCTTGCTCCCAGTCACAGGATATTGCTCTAATCCTGTTCCTGGTCACACTCCAGTATAATATCATTTTGCGTGACACCACACTTATTTTCTGGTAGTGGTACAATGCATCAACATGAGCAAATTCAGGCCGAATGTAGATTCTTGGCCATAATTTAACCACTAGCAAGCATTTCTGTGGATGAAATTATTCTGTGTAGGGATATCAGATTGGGAGACAACTTCTTGAAAGACCGCTTGGCAGCAAAAATAGCAGCGTGTGCAAGATTCCTCATATAACGTTATTCATTTGTGATGTTGAGAGACAGCCTTGGATCAGAGGACAGTTTCAGCTGGAGGCCAATTCAGTCTTGGACTTCACTGCCGATCCTTCCATCAAAGGTGCCAGCTCAGAGGGTGGATTTTCAGTTCAGTGTTCTGGCACAGCTGCCTCACCCATGAGGGACCAGACTGGCATCACGACTGGAACAACTTTCAGTTACTTTCAACGTTCCCTCAAATTAATCATTTCAGGGTTAGCGTATGTGAGCACCCACCACCTGGTCCCTGGGCTACCCAGTTCTGTTGCAAAGGAAGATATTCCTGAGAAGAGCAGGTAAGTGTCCAGAGCAACAATCTGAGCCCTTGCTGTCAGGGCTAAACATACTTTTGGATGTTTGTAGCCACACGTGCCCATTTTCAAACGAGTGCGACATTGTGGTGCTTACCAAGGGAAGCAGAAGGTTTTCAGGACAGTATACAAAGCAAAAAACCACTTGTCTGGGGGCCTTTTAACGAACCTGGCGTAGGCTTGAAAACTGCTTATAACCATGACATTTCGATCTCCATGAGGGCATAATAAACATTGTAAAGTCATTTCTGGAAAAAAACTGTTAGCTTGTAAGGCTGTGTATCAAGAAGGTCACACTTCCAAATCAATGATAATTATGTGTAACTTCAAATAAAAATGGTGTTGCCAGGCACTGTGTGGCTTTACTGCACCTGCATTCTCTGGCACCAAGGGTGTCTGTCCCTGTAAAGTAGGGCGGGGGGAGGCACGCGGTGATAAAGCAGGTTAATGCAGAGGAAACATCTCATCACAAGGAAAAAATGTTTCCATCTAAAAGATAGAAATAATAAGTAGTAGTAAATATAAAATAATTGGCCTGCCAGGAAGGACCTAAGCTGTGGAACATGACTAGTAAGGAGCAAGCGTCCAGCAGAGAGGACCGGGGGCTATTGTGGAGAAATCCTTCCTACTTGCTGCCCATTGCACAGCTGCGGTGAGAGACAACACGCAAAACCATCCTAGCTGAGGGACATAGGAGCTGAAACCAAAGCAGCGATAGTGTTACATCACCCTTGCCAAGGCTGGAAAATATTTTTCAGTGATGATTCTCTGGATGAGTTGTGAGCTGGGAATAACTAGCCCGTAAGCCATGGGGTCGTGGCACCAGTATGCATGTGAGGGGGAAGATTGCTGTTTGTGTGAACTCCACACTAGTATCCCACTCCTCGACAGGGCCGATTCAGACTTCTCTTCCTTAGGCCCCAGGATGCTGCATCTCGTAGGGAGTGAGAGGTGGTAGTTGACAGGGTTGGTGTTCTCACACATCAGGTTCCAGATATACTCCTTCGTTTTACTGCATAACATTTGCCGGGCTTCCTTTTCTCAGTACAAGAATCCTGTTCAGTGAAAATATGTTAGGCATAATCACACCTGTGTAACATGAATGCTATTTGCATGTGTGATTTTGTACAGGCTTTTACAGTTAAAATGACTTAGAAGAATGCCAAGAGGAACAATGTCTTTTGCAGCTGAAAGCTTTCTTATAAAATCTCTCACTAGGAGCTCAATAAATGCTAAAAGGAGATCCTCATGTCTGTAAGACAGTAATGAGGTTTCATTTGGACTTGAAATAAACATTTTTTTTCCAGTGTAGTTAATAACAGTGTAGTTTTCGAAAGGGGGAATGATTAAGGGCAAAGTGAAAATTAAAAGCTAGAACCCCACTGATTTCAGTGGGGTCAGGATTTCACACAGAAGGTGAAAATCCAGTCCATCTCATTGCAAATATCTGTTCCTTGCTTGAGGACATGAACTGGTAGCTCTCCTTCCAGCTCCAAGTCGTGTCTCCCAGCAGAGGGCATTGTAGGGTGACATTACTGGTTTTTAGGACAAGCTGGCAGAAGGTAAACTGAATTTCAAGCGGTTGTTTGGCCGGTCTAAAATTTATTTTAATGAACTCCACTGGGAGAGCAGATTATCAGTCATTTAAAACCAAAAGATGCTGCTAGTGAACTCTGTAGCTGGAAGATAAAAGGACTTTTTCCTTGCACTCTAGAAAACCCTAATGTCTGAAAGAGAAAACTAACACCAGAAAGCATTTGCTCTTCAGTGTCTCTATCATTCAATTTATCTTCCTGTTTTAAATGACACTGTAGGCTGAATTGCAAAGGCTTGTTTCAGGCTGAGATTGTCTTGACATTCTGTAAAAAATAATAAACTGTTCCCTATAAAAATGAAATGCAGAATTGAAGTAAAAATGATGTGAGCAACAAGGAGAAGAGAGAAACTCCATCATTTGCGGTAGATGTGAATGACAAACGTAATTTCAAAAAGTGGATATAAGAAGGGAGAAGGTTTTTAAAAAGACAGAGGTGTGTATGAAACCAAGAAGCTATGGGGTACCCAGGTACCCATGGGCAGTGCATAGCCTTCAGTGCCAGGTTTCTGTCTTTCCTGCCATCTCTGCCCCAAGCCCTGCAGCCCCCCACATTACACATCAGGAGCACATCCGGAGGTCAGACAGGGATGTAGCTACCACGCAGGGCAGATGAAGTGTCCTCTGACCCTGTCCCTACATCGTGGCCAGTCCTGTCCCATAACAGTGTTGCCAATCCACTTTCTGGAGGCCGTGGATTTACTGTACATGATCAGGTTGACTCCACAACACAGGCGTCCTGTTAGGTCTCTGTCTGCAGGCAGCATTTCATCCAGCTTATTGTGTGGCCACCCAGCAAACTGGGCACATGCCTTGGAAGAGGAGAGTGAGGGACTGAGGGGAGAAGGGGAGGCTGAAAGGTGTGTGGAGCAACAGTACTTTCTCTTGTTAAGCATTTATTCTTTGGCAGGTCACAAGAGGATTCAGCATGTTCAGAAGTCAGTACTGTCATTGTAGTTTTACAGGTGGGGAAACTGAGGCACCCAGGAGGTTGTATCCTGCCCGGGCTCATCAGGTAAAATCAGGACAGATGTACTAAGAGCACTCCCTTCTCTCCTGTTGATGAAGTCTCAGCTTAGTACAATGTACACTCACTGGGCTGCACCATATTTATGTGCTGTGGTGAGAAACACTTGCGAAGTTAAAAAAGTGCAGGTGGGCAAGAGTTAAAAAGCAAATTCTCCCACCTTGATTTTGGGTAGCATTCTCACTCAGGTTAGTTTGCAGTGTTAAAACCAAAGGGACTTGAACAGAGCAAAGGTCCTGAATTTGAATTTCAGTGAATGATACTGAGGGAGTGGTTGGGGTATTTTATAAATACCCTAAAAATGCCTAATAGGCATTCTGCTCTGGAGGACTTGAAAGGACCGTAACCTTTCCTACAGTTTAACAACACATTTCTCCATAAAACTAACTTAAGAGAAATTCCCTGCATTCCCACACTGAACACTTAGCAGTCTTTTCAAACTTGTGATATAGCAGTAAATATAGCTTATAACCATAAAATTAAGGTTATGTGGACTTGTAACTTTTTATTTTATGCTAGCTCTGTGGGCCACTAGCAAATTCTACAGGGGTTACTGTCCTGAAGTCTGCAACGAATTACATGAGTAAAGTAAGAGGAAACAAAACGCAAACCAGAAAACAACCCTCACTTTTTAAACAGAAAAAGGGCAAACAAAGGGAAGGGGAATCCACCATGAAATTCACAACTTCTCATGCTCTACAATTTCAATTTCTTTAACATAGTTCTTTGTGCCGTACAGGGAACTTGCTAGCTTACATGGCTGTCATTGCACTCATGGGGTGTTTAATGGCTCAAGAAAAGGGTGATAGATGTCGCATGTAACAAGTAGCATTTTCTTGGAATGCTACCAATGAGATTCTGGCAACCTGTGCCAGGTGAAGCTCAAATGTTGTGCAAAATTTAGATTATTTTTACTGTGGTGTACTAAAAAAATTGGTTTCTGTGTAGCTGTGTCCTTGCAAATTGTATTATGGATTGTGAAGTTACAGAGCCCCCGGCTTCTGCAGAAAATGTGCACTGCTTTTATTATGTGGTTTTACAGTGCCTAGAAAACTTTTGGCTTTCCAGTAATGTAACTGTGAGCTAAAACATAATAAAGATAGTCTGCTTTTTTTCAGTAGTGACTGTAGAGTCAAGGTGCCTCAACTTTTGGGTTCCTGAACAGAAACTCTTTAAAGTCCTCTGCTTTTAAGAAAATAGATGAGCAGAATTTTGTGGATATCAGCCCTTTCTAGGGTAAATTTTTGACCTTCTCCCAGTAGTTCTGTTGTCTTGAAAATTTTGAAGGCCAAGAGCCACCTAATGAACAGCCTTGTTTATCATGAAAGCCCAGTTTACTGAAATCTCTATCTGGCTCCTGCAGTGATTACAAGCATTTGGACAGCATGGAAATTGGATGCATCTTTACTGACTCAGGCCCTTAGCTAAAAGAAATATAGCCACAGCAGGAGGGGGCTAAGGAAGGGAGCAATTCATTTAGTTTTCCAATAATATTGCAACAACATGGCCATCGTAATTTAAAAGCCTTTGGAACAGTCGTCTTCATTTCCTCCTATCCCACTCCCTCAACTTTTTGTCTTGGTCTGGCTTTTGTTCACTTCACGCAGCCTGCCAGACCAACCCGAGCCTGCCTGAACCCAACCGGTTGGTCTCTGACGTAATCCCGAATGGTGACCTGTGAGGCCGACCTCAGGATTTGCTGGGCAGAAAAGGACCCACTTGGTTTTAAAGTGCTGGCTCTGTTTTGTGAGGAGCTGGCAACGTATGTTATTCTTTTTACTTTTATAGCTTGCTCCAAAGTCCATGGAGGATACACAGCTGGCTGGCAATACCACAGCTAATTCCATGGCTGCAGAGTCTTAAAAAGCCTCTGGTGATGATGCTCAAAAGCAATGCATGGGAGTAGTACACACTATGTAATATGTATGCTGCCTACAGACCTGCGTGCTCTCCACAAATGCACAACATTTGTGAGGTGTTTCATTAATCTGTGGTGGAAATAAAGCACACATTTCTACAGATAGCAAGTTCTAAATGCTCCTGATCTATGTCAATTTTGATTTTACCCCACTGCTCCTTGGTCTCTGTGTCTAATGCCACCAAAAGTGAATGACACCTTCCAAACCTGTTTTACATTTTGGAAATTCCTTGTGTCTGGGAGAGAGCAGGCTGTTGTTTTGAAACTCTTTAAATGAATATTCTGATTCCAAATGAATTCACATTTTTCTCTTGTTTGGTTGTTTGTTGATGATAGTTCTGTTTTCTTTAGAGTATATATTTTTATGGGCTTTCTTCTTTCTTCTTGGCTTCTGTGGGATTACCAGTAGTCTGAAAAAGTCTACAGGACAAAAATAACACAAATTTACTGAAATTTCATCTAAATCATGACCCAGAAAAGCAGCATGAAGAGAAATAAACAGTAATAACCCTTATGGAACTAATCTCGTTTTCTCTATTCTGATTAAGGGGAATTGCAAACACAATACATGTCTCTGTAGTAGCAATCCCAATGATAATTCTATGAAACATGGAAACTAGACAGGTGTCCCAAACACTTGCTGGTAGCTAGGATGAGGTACTATGTATTTTCCTGTTGTTGGGTAAAGTCACCCACCCAGTCTTTACATAATGGCTGCCTGTGAACACTGACATGAATTATCTTACTGTGAGCATGACAGAGCTCATCACCTTCACTCAACTAAATGTCAGCGTTTCTCAATAACATAAACAAATCAGGACATCTGCAGCTGAAGATCATATTCCAGTTAGATTTAGGTACCTAAAACTTAGATGGGTTTTAAGCACCTCAGGGAGGCAGCAGCATCAGAGCGGGAGTTTTGGGGATTTTGCAAGTGGTGCCTAATTCTTTTTTTATCTCATATTTCCTCAGTTGCCTGCAGTTCTGCTGCTAGACAAGCTCATAGCCATCTGAGTCCCAGCATCTAAACCAGGTGGGGATCTAGAACTATGTCTCCAAATGGGACAGATCTTCTAGGCGTTCTCAGAGCCCAACTCTCAGGGACAACATCAATAAATCCTGAAAAGGGTGCAAACAGAGCCTCCTTTCTTTCAAAGGCTATGGCTACATCTTCTTTTACCACCCCGCACTCCGAAAGCCTGGAGATTAATGCCCTTACCCCGGATGTGGAAAATCCAGGTTCAGATCCATCCCCTGCTCAAAAAAATCCAGAACTATTTTTCCCACCCATTTTGCGAAAAGGATTTAGTCTCTCTTGTTTGGAGAGGTGTTCTCAGTTCTTCTTGTGGTGCAAAAAAGAAACCAAGACTCAATGGCTACCATTTAATGCTTGTTAGTTGTTACATTAATGGAGTAAGCTTTGAGGTGTTTTTAGGGACCTACTTCTCCAAGAGTGTTTAGAGTGATTTTTTTCTTTCACATTGAATAATTAATGGGTAGGAAAACATCTCTGTAGGCCTTGGAGCACAGACTGGAACATGAGTCGCACTTTTTCCGGGTGAGTGTCCCGGCAGGATATGCAGCCATGCTTGCATGATTTTCACCTGAGAGCCTGGAGGGATGTCTTGTGGTTAAGGCAGGGAGCTTGAACCTTTCAGGCAGAGGAAAGAACTGCTGAAGTGCTCTATCCAGTAGGCTACTGTATAAAACACTAATGGTAGGATCTCTGTACACCAGCTTTTTAAAGACCATAATGATCTGTAGCTAGTTTCTCAAAGAAGGGCTTCAGGAGCGACTCGGGAGCTCTCGGTCTCATGGAGAAGGGAGCTCTGCAGCACAAAGAAAGGAGCTTCAGCTGTGGGGTGAAAGAAAGCTGCTGACACCCTATTGCTGCCCATGTTTCATGTTAGCTAGCTTTAGATATATGTCCCCTTGGTGCTGGGGGTGTTGGGATTCCTTCCTGGGATTTCTGACTCAGACTGCACATGTGGGAAGCCAAGCTGTGGAGGGGTTTGTTTCTATTTCAGCACCTACAATTCAGGCACTGAAGCTTTCAGCATTCAGTCCTTGCTTCTTGTATTGTCAGAACCACAAAGTTGCCTGGCTTAGTAAATCTTGCTTGCCCAAGACTAGAGTTCAGATATGCAGCTGTTCATGTCTGTCTCAATGGATTGGGATTAATGAATCTCTTTTCCTTCTACCATTTATCTGGGGAATACATCTGAGAGAAGGTCCAGCTCCATAGTATTTTCATTTGTGGACAATCCAAGTTGTAACTATCGGTTACCTGCAAGGCATAACCATCTACTTATTCTGTGGGTACTGCTGAAGTCCACCCTGAAACAGGCATCCATCTTCTTCACCCAGGCTTCTGTGAGGCCTCTCCAGTTGGCCCCGGCACAAGGTGTGGTAGGAATCTAGACTGGAGTTGGCAAAGGGATAGATAAATGCAACATAGTCCAAGACTGAAGAAAAGAATGGCAGTGGATCATTAGCTTAATAAAGTATTTTTAGCTACAGCTCCTCTGTGTGGATCAAGGATCTTATGATGAGCAATGATCTTTCACTCAGCACTTTGGCAAATGCTGGGCAGAGCCACTGAAGCAAAAGGTAGTGAGTTGAACAGCTGTCCAGGAAAGAAAATAATTTGCCTCAAATACTAATTTCATAGAGGTAAAACATTCTGGGTTGGGCAGATCGACCAGGTTCAAGAGCTGTGTCCTTTGTTTGCAAGTGGTTTCCAGGCAGCTAAAATAGTCCTAGGATATCTGTGTATCTATGTATCGTGATTTTGATTTCCTTGTCTTTTTTCTTCCCCACCAATTTATTCCTTCTTTCGTTTTCTTCCTTTTCCCAAGTACCTTCCTGGCCATGAGTACTGAATTCCTCCTTCTTTTTGTGTCCCTGCAACTCCACCAGCCAAACAGTGGCCTGGATTCAGGGCCCTGCCCCATGCCTGCCCTGTCCCCACCTCGCACCCTTTGGGTGCAGGGCCCCACTGCTGAAGGCTCTGTACCTCCTTAGCCACAGGTCCCTGGCACCGCTGAGCTCCCATCCCCTTCCTGCACACACTGGCGGTTCATCCAGCCATCATCTTCACCGACCCTGGCACCCACTCAGGGCACCTGCTGGCATCCACCTCATATCCTTGGTGTGTCACCTCCCAGCCTTGAGACCTGGCAATATTTTGGGGTTCTTACTGGAGAAAGAGGGGCAAAGATTTGGTCCTAGAGATAAGACATAGCTAGTGGAGGATGAGGGGCAGAGGTGAGGGAGATAAAGCTGCTGTGCTTGCAGGCAGGAATGGGAGAGGAACGAGGGTGGCTGAGATGGGCAGACATCTCAATGAGGGGAACACTTTCACAAAGAAGCTGGGGGCGGGGGCGGGAGCGCTTGGCTGATGCTTGCTGACTATCACAGGCTACATTTATCCAAAACCCAAGGGGTGGGGGAAGTTTCCTCCAGGAGAAAAACTGGGAGGATTTGCTGTTTGTGGGAGACCAAAGTGTGAAGAGTTGTCTGTGCCTACCACCCAAGCACCAAGCTCCTGTATGATTCTGAAGGCAGGTTATTAGTTTTAAAATATAGTTTTAAATTTTCTTCTGTTATTTGTTTTTACAAATGTCCATGCTATATTCAGCATGGGAAGACCAAGACTAGCCAATGAAATCTGAGCTGCAAAAGCAAAGTTGTCCGACGAATGTAAAATGGAGTTTTATATAATCATGCATTTTACAATTATGATGATGAATTGTGATTGTTTTCCAGGCAAGACATGACAATATCTGTAAAACTGCACCTGCAGCAAGGCTGTGTTTTCTGTATAGATCTGATGGAAAATGTGGATCATGGATTATTACAGGTTTTTTTCTTGGTAAGTCATGGGTTTTCCATTATTTATTACAATTCCTTTAGGACAACACTGGAGTCTTAAGTATTAAATGTGTTCATATGCTCTGGGGTACCTGCATGTAGTTTACATGCAATTTATGGAAAAGAAGATAAGTGTTTGAGAAGACTGAACTCTACAGTCACTGGAAATTGGAGGGAGAGAAATTTTTACAGCTAGATCTCACAACCTGGGTTAAATCTTAATCACAGTCACACTGGTATAAATCCAGAGCAGGAAGCTTAACAGGGACCTGACCACACTGCTGCTGAATTAAACACAGCTCGTGCCTAGCATGTTGCAAGCCACCCTTTGGTGGAAATATCCTTTGGTGGATGTATGCAAGCCCAGACAAGTTCACAGGCAGGATCCCAATTGTCTTTTATAGTACTATTTTTTGGTGCCCTGCTGGAGTTTCTGGTAACCAAAGAAGCATAATACAAAGCTTAACACTACACTGTAGAAAATACGGATTTGAGAGAAAAATGTCACTAATGAAAATTTTACAAAAATGTGATTCTAAGATTAACAAATGTCATTAGTCAGGTTGCCAGGTCTGTCTAAATAGTGCTGTAGTCACCCTTGAAAGAAAATGAATAGAGGATTTCTGAAGACATTGTAGGAACTAGATAATATAACATTTCATAGGTTGTGTTTTCCCCTTTGTGTGCATATAGTCAGGGAAGAATATACCACATAGGAGAATTAGTGAGTCTAACACATTTAACATCATGGCTATCCCTGGCAGGCTTTCCACAGTTAGTTCAAAATCGTGTTCCATGGACTTACATTACTTTCTTTGATTTGTTGCCAATATTTACTTAAGCAAATTGAAGAGCTCATGCTATTCTAGGGTAGAAAGAGTGATAAATTGCAAAAATGCAGTAAATGTTAAAGCTAAAAATTTTTCAGCAGAAATCTGAAGAACTTATTCTCATGGCTGATAACTTTAACAGATTGAAAGGAAAACGTATGAACACATAACACAGTCGGTAAGTGAAAGCTTCTGACAGAGGAGTGAGCACCTGAAGAGATTTTGGCAAAGTATTTTTAGTAGGGTCACTGAATCATAGTTCATTAGTGTTCAAAAGAAAACCTTTCAATCCTAGAAAAAGTTTACCAAATATTCTGTTCAAATGTGAGAACTGAGAGGCTAAAATCTCCCTACAAAAAAGTGCCTGCAGCTCTGGTGTTGACTTCAGGATAGAATCTGGCCCACTGTAGTCCTTTTAGCCTATTTTCGTGTTGACAAATTTGTATTGCTTTTGTTTGTGCGTGTGTGGAGGAAACTGTATTTTCAGAGCCCTGAGGCACATCATACAGATGATATGGACCAGAACTAAAAGCCTGAACTAGTACACTCTAATTTTGCTGCAAGTCAAATCTAGGTTTGGATAAAAGTTTTACAGTTTCTGGGAATCTCTTTAAATGCAAAAAAGAGATGCATGATCTATTATTATATGCACCGTATGTTATTGTATTAAGTATAAAAATAAAAATAATTTGAAATAGATTTAGTGAGATGTATTCTGTCTCAGGATTTGTACTTGCAGGAACATACTGTGTATTTCTGCAGCTGTATGGAGTACTGCTGGTTTATGCTTGTGGGCACTATTGGAAATCTGAAGATACGTATGCTACTTAGTTCGCATTAAAGACAGGTGAATATTGTACAAAAATATTTAGAAATGCTCGTTTCAACAAAAGAAGGAGCTCAGTGAGGTGCAGAACTAATGAAGTCTGGTATCCCATTGCCTTGTTACTTCTAGGTGGAATCTTAAGTACTTGACTGAAGCTGTCAGTCCAATTAGATGGTATTCTCAGACCTTTTAATTGTTTCTGTTAACATGGGGATACCTAATTACTTTTACTGAAAGGCTATTTGTGGAAAATAGGCTTCATCACAGATACTTATTATATATTTGTACAAAATTTTGTACAAAATGTCTGTTGTGAACAGAGAACAGTAGGAAGAGAGGGCATTATGGAATCTCTTTGATTTTGCTCCTCTACATAGACCTTCCAGTGATATAAGGATCAAGTAATATTGTCACCAGGTGGGGTGGGTAAAACCAAATACAGCCTTTGAACAGTAAATAGCATATAACAAATAGCAAAAGAAAGAACTGAAGTGAATCACTTCAGAACAATCTAAACAGCTGAAATATGTTCACTGACACAGTTATTTGAACAATTGTGAATAACAACCAGATGAATTAAAGTCAAAGTTTGTCCATAATAATTCACAAAGAGAACAAAAGGCTTAATCCACTAAATAAAACATTTGCTATGAAAAGCTTGCCCAGCTCTAGTTCATATATTGTAAAAGGAGGTTGGCTTAAGATATGCTTTATTACCAAACTCAGATAAAGATACAGCGAAATGCTGCCTGAGGGCTTCATTAAAGGAGCTATGGACTATGATATCTAAGAGTGGTCAATAGGTGAAATGAAGGTATTTTTACAATTTTTTATGACTTTAGTGTAATAAGAAAAGGATGTAACCAGTGGAACTCAGGGGAGGAGGCAGACAGAGGAAAGTCAACATAAGACAGAGTGCAAAAAGATAAAACATCTTTTGGCAAGCTTATTTTGACTTTTTAAACTGGAAGGGTGAACTACTATGGACAGTGCCTCCCTTCCACCATTATGCAATGACTTCCACCCCATTTTCCCTTGGTAGCCATCTGTGTCAGTGGACACAGATTAGCTGTGGGTTTAAATTGGCCCTGGCACTTTATGAGACCTCACCTGATTCAGGTCTGTGAAGTTCCTCAAAGCAAACCCCTGCTTCTGCAGAGGCTGGGCTATTCCTCCTGCTGTAGATGAATGCACGTGGCTTTACCGTGATAACTTCTTCAAGGTTATGATGACCTTAACTAGTGAGTCAAGTGGATAATATCCTGGTGGGGAGGGAGGACTTTGTAAGGGTGGATAATGAAAATCCTCTCTCAGGTTCCCTGGGAGACCACAAAGAAGAATGCTCACACACACAAAAAAGTAAGAATGTGCATTTGGAAAGAGCGTTCATCACTGGCTTGCTACTTTCTGATGGAAGACTTGCAGGGTGTTAGAGTCACTGTAGCTTGCATCCAAGTCCAAGTCAATGAATTACAGTGCGTTCTCTGCTGAGCAGGGCTTCATGCTTTTCAGTTCTTTCATATGCAGCAGTTTTATGGATTTCAGGATATAACTGGGAAGGGATCATAGGTTTGTCCTGAAAATTGCAGTCCTTTGAAATGGGAACTTTATTAATTTGTAGTCATAGAAATTTCATACACCTTTGCAAATCTTGGACACATCTTCTGTGGAGCAGTCTTTGGACAGTGCTAAGAGTCCCAGATGCTTAGGTAGGTTACTAATCATACCTAGAGGAAGGCAGTTGCTCACTTGCAACAGCTAGCAGAAATCACTACGAACAAAGAGAGAGGTACCTCTTTCTTGGGTGGGAACCCTCAGAAGAATGGTCTCCATTAACAAGAATCTTTGAGGATTTCTTTTGTAGATTTCTCCCCAGTTCTCTTCCACTTTCTTGGTCATTCAGGGGCTCCTGAGTTCCCTTCAGTGCTGGATGGTGAGTTCAACACACAGGGTTTCATTCACAGCAGGATATCTGAAGGACTATAGTTAGTGGAGGAAGTCTTTTTGCTCTGAGAGATTTGTATCTTCATTTTCACTTGATTTTGTGGGTAACTTGAGCATTGACTTTTCCAGTTCCCCTCCATACTGTCCAAATTGATCCATGCTTATATTATTGCACTTTTGCAGCTTCCAGGCTGCTTCCATTAAAAGCTGAAAAGGACATAGATGAGCACACATTCATGGAATGATGTGTCCTGTCTGGTTTCAGATTCCAGTTTACCTCTTGCCCCCCACCCTGCATACAAGGCACTCACAGAAACTGACTTCATGGTTCTGAGGACCAGACAAAGCTGGGGAGGAAACAGGTTGGTCAAATGAAAGAAAAAAACCCTAAAACCCAAAACAGTCCTCCCAAAAATCCAAAGCAAAGCATAAATTCAATAACACTGGAACTGCTCTGTGACCTTTCACAGGTGGGAGTTGAGGAATTAAGGAAACCTTAGAAAACTGAGGTCATGTCTGCTCAGCCTAGACATTAAAGATCCCATGGTGCTTTACATACTAGGGGAGGATTTATCCCCATGTCGTGAGCAAAATGTAACCTTTTCCCCAGAGCAAAGGAGCATACCATACTCTGATTAGAGGCTCTTCTCCATCCTTGAAGTGTCTGCATTTCAATGATGCAGCTTCTGTCTTTGTGTAAACACACACACAAGTGTATACAGAAGGACTTGGGTATCGCAGGGGCTTTGCACACAAAACCAAGATTCCCATGTTCATACAGAGTGTGAACAGGCTCATGGCCATGCCTTGTGAAGTATTTTGGGATCCTTTTTTAGATAGTCTTCATTATTTATAATTAATATAAAGGGGTGGCCAGCAGCGCAAGCAACAACATGTAACAGCTGTTGGGCTTGATTGGGCAAACGTTCTTGTGTATGGGCAGTTTTAGACATTAAGGCAGTCCTTTTGACTTCATCAGAACTGTTAGCAGTATTGGTGATATTTACCAATATTAAATTCAAGTTGGGAAAATCATTTAGGTGAGAAAAAGAATTTGCAAGTATACAGTTAAACTTGAAATAATATTTGCAGAGCATAGCTTTGATTTATCATTAGTGTTTGCCAAGTTCTGTGCTAATGGGTCAGAATTTGTCTCTCCTATTTCCTAATTTAAAAAAATCCCAACACAATTTTATTTCATCTTTTAAAGCACTTTGACTCTAGGGATCAAAATAGCTTGGACTTCTATGCTAAGTTATACCAGAGGATAATTTTTGTTGCACTGTAGCATAGACTTTGAATAGTTGCTGTTTCAACAGAAAAATAAAAACCATCCACTTAATGTGTAATTAATAGTTTGGCATTTCCCTAAGGCTTTACCCAGGACCCTTTCTGTTTCTGTTTTGTATTACTGAACTCCCTTGCTAAATATTTCCAGATCATATAGATTTAGATAAGACATGTTCCAGAACCTATAACATTTTTTATTTTGACTTTTACAGTATTTATTAGTGTAATGAAAATAATACTTTGACAAGTCCCCAAATAAATGGTAATATTCACCCCTGGATAGCTAAGTGAAATGTTCAGTGGCTATAGTCCATGGGTTATTTAACCGTGCTTGCATTGGAGACATAAAAGTATGACAAAAATTCTAGTGCAGATCCCTTAAAAACCCATGACCCTCTCCTTTGACCAAGGCCCTGATTCTGTAGTTTGGGTAACACAGGACACTGGCAGACATGAGAAATGCCACGGAGCTTTCCTGGGGGTACAAGGAGACCACAGGATTGGGACCTAACGTACTAATGTGATCCTTTTGAGCGCCTTTGTGGCATTCTCCGGGACCACTCTTACCTGTTTCTATACATAATAGTAAGGTGTATGAAGAACAATTTGGTGAAAAACTCAGAAATGGAATAGCTGGGAAAATATCAGAAATTCACAGATGTCAAAAACCCAATTATGATAAATTGATATGAACTCCTGCATTCCTAGAGATAAAGAATTTCACCCACATTCACCAATAGGTATGAAATTATTGAGGCCACTTTTATACTTAATACTATATAAATGTGCACTACTTCTGACGAGCGTAGAAAGGCCCATTTCTGTGTAACAGATTGTGTGATTAAGGCCTGTAAAACCTTAAAGGCAACATTTGTCATCTTTGTTAAGCTTTTAACACACTTTTGAGACTATTCAAAAACTAAGGAGCCTTTGGAATCCAGGCTGGAGCTCAGGACGTCTGTGCATACCAAAAGAAGGGCTTTGTAGAGCTCTCTGGCCAAAATGAGCACATTTTCTCCTTTACGGGGCAGATCTCAACTTACAGCTCCCTAGCCATATCTTCACACCACAATTCTTTTCCTGGTGGATGTGAGTCAAGTGGTCTTTACCTCTTGTCACCCGCACAGGCTTACAAGTTAATTTTTAAAGAGAAACGCTAGTTCAAAACCAAGAGCTGATGAATTTCTGTTTGGGAATATTAAAAAACAATGTTTCAACATTTCCCAAACCAAATATTTCTTTTGCTAAATGAAAAGTTTCAACATAAAAAAGAATTCCTCCATTTTTTAATCCCAGCCAAAATTATTTTTCCAAAGTGACTAAAACTCATTTGTAAGTTTATGCTCTTTCCATAGTTCAGTTGTTTGATACATTTACTGTTTGTCTAAAAATTGTCTGAGTTGCACCAGGTTTGCTATACAACGCTTTCACCTCAGCAAGGCTGAGGGGCACAAGGGTGTTTTCCTGACAAAAACACTTGAAGTATTTTCAGTAACTTAATAGTATTTTTCTCCTCTTGGTCCTTCCAGAATAGACCACATTGAATATTGTATTGGGTTTGTGTTGCAAGGTTTTCGTAGCAGGGGGGCTACAGGTGTGGCTTCTGTGAGAAGCTCCTAGAAGCTTCCCCCATGTCCGATAGAGCCAATGCCAGCCGGCTCCAAGACAGACCCACCGCTGGCCAAGGCTGAGCCCATCAGCGATGGTGGTAGCGCCTCTGGGATAACATATTTAAGCGGCGGGCGGTGGGGGGAAACCTGCAGAACAGCAGCCAGAGAGAGGATTGAGAATATGTGAGGGGAACAACTCTGCAGACACCAAGGTCAGTGAAGAAGGAGGGGGAGGAGGTGCTCCAGGTGCTGCAGCAGAGATTCCCCTGCAGCCCATGGTGAAGACCATGGTGAGGCAGGCTGTCCCCCTGCAGCCCATGTTGGTCCATGGTGGAGCAGATATCCACCTGCAGCCCATGGAGGACCCCACGCCAGAGCAGGTGGATGCCCGGAGGAGGCTGGACCCCGTGGGAAGCCCACGCTGGAGCAGGTTTGCTGGCAGGACTTGTGACCCCATGGGGGACCCATGCTGGTGCAGCTAGTGAAGAACTGTAGCCTGTGGGAAGGACTCACGTTGGAGAAGTTCATGGAGGACTGTCTCCCATGGGGGGACCCCACACTGGAGCAGGGGAAGAGTGTGAGGAGTCCTCGCCCTGAGGAGGAAGGAGCAGCAGAAACAACGTGATGAACTGACCACAACCCCCATTCCCCATCCCCTGCGCCACTGGAGGGGAGGAGGTTGAGCAAATTGGGAGTGAAGTTAAGCCCGGGGAGAAAGGAGAGGTGGCGGGAAGGTGTTTTAAGATTTAGTTTTTATTTCTCATTACCCTACTCTGATTTGATTGTTAATAAATTAAATTAATTTCCCCAAGTTGAGCCTGTTTTGCTCGTGATGGTAATTGGTGAGTGATTTCCCTGTCCTTATCTTGACCCACGAGCCTTTCGTTATATTTTCTCTCCCCTGTCCAGCTGAGGAGGGGGAGTGATAGAGTGGCTTGGGTGGGCACCTGGCATCCAGCCAGGGTCAACCCACCACAAATGTACATTCAAATTTTCATTTCCTTGGAGCATGCCCACTTGTTCATTATCATATTCACAGGGTTGGGTGTGATTTGTTTAATGGGAAGTTTCATAATTGGAAGAAATCCTCTCCTGCCTATCTTTTCCCAACATATACTTTCCATGTGTACATAAAGGGTATGTATCTGACTGCATAAACACATGGAGAAGTTTGAGATTAATTTGATATTAATTCTGAGCACACATTCTTTCTTTCTTCAATATATGGAAGAGTGATCAGTTCCTTGTTTGGTATCACTGCACAGACATTGTCTGACACCATCTGGGAATGATCATAGCATCTATGATTGGAAATCCCATGTTTTTACTCTGTCTTTTTCCTATAAGAGTGTGAAACTTCATGTGCTGGTCCACACATTACCTCAAGCCTTTGCAAATAAATTATTTTTATAACAGCTCTACAGAATTCTCTCTGCAAAAGCCATGCACCTTGCAAACTAATTAGATCTGCAAGTAATGAATCTGAAAAGAAATTAGCCAACTCTCAAGTCTATAGTCCACCAGTATGTATACAGAACATCCAAACTTTATCATCTCTTTCTTTCCTCTGGTTATTTTTTCACTACAGCTACCATCATATGATGGATCAGTGGTGACACATGAAGTACATTTCTTGATGATTAAGAAGCTAAGTGGTGGTAGGTCATACTTATCTATTTATGTGTATGAAAATTTAACAATATTTTTGAATTGCTGAAGGTCTGCTTTGAAACTAAAAGGAGATTAAATCTTTCTGATTCAGTGTGATTAAAATAATAAATGCAAGATTAAAGCATGATTAAAAACCTGATGCATGGCCTGCCAGTAGAGTTAATATATTACCAAGCCTCCTCCCAAACACAGTTTCAACATTCTTAGTGACATGTTGAAAAACGCTGTTGGCATCTCCATGCAAGTTATGCTTTCCTTGTTTTGTTCTGGTATCTGAATTCCTCTAGGGATTATGGGGGGAATGTGGGACTCTCCTGTGTGTAGGTGCAACAGGAAAATGACTGGGAAGGGCGTAGAAAGGTAAAAGAGGGACAGAGTAATAGCAGTAAGAGAGGGCTGGGAGTGAAAAAAAATGGCAGGTATTGAATCCCTATTGAGTAGGTAAGGAAAATTTCTTTCCAAGCAATCAAGCTACCATTCTATGTTATTTTCCAAAACTCTTATTGTAACTACTGTTACCTCTAGCCTATTGAAGTGGATGACATAACTCCCGTGACTTCAGTGGGGAACACAATAAAGTGAGCCCTAAGTATGGCTGGAAATCCCACCTTTTGCATGTTTTCAAGGTTACATGTTCAATTTACACTGGCCATGTGCACAACGTTGGAGCACATTCTTTTTAGCTTCAAAAAGGAGAAAAAAATTCTCAAAAAATGAATGTAATTCTTTATCTCTGAGACAGTTTTGAATTTCCAAGCCACTCTTCTGAGTTTCTAGGTCCTACATATTTTTGTGTCCTGCTGGTTGGAAATATTTGTATTTGAACTAGGGCATAAGATATGCTGCAGCTTCTGCTTCCCTAAGGTTTTTATGACTTCAGGGTAAGCAGCATTTGAGTGTGTGGGCAACTTGTCCCAGCTGGGCTGGTGGCAAATGGGTTCAGCTTGCTTAGGTTTATCCATGTGGAAGCCTCTAGATGCAGCAGCATGCTGTTGATGCAAGAAGGGCTTGTAAGTTTTTCGTAACTTGCCAGAGTTACACTGAAAGAAGGTCTTGATTGTTCATTTTGGTCAAGAGCAGGAAGATCACAGACGACCAAAAGAAATGGCTTCTTATCCATAAAACAAATAGCTCATTCAGTTGACTTCTGTGAATAAGGCAAAGGGAAGGGCAGGATGGAATCAACAAGTCCACATTTACTTAGACCTGGTAACAACGCAACTTGAGGTAGCTGTTGTCTAAGTCTAACTGAGGAAATACGATCCAGGGTTCCTCCAACTGCAGATTTCCTTGGGGTCTGGAGTCCTTTTTTCAACAGCCTTTTCACAAGCCTTGTCCTAAGCCCATTGACTCTGCCTTTGGGGAATAGCTGAGGGCAGGGGAGGGTAAAGACATGTTAGGAGTCAAGAAATCAGCATCCTTTTTGTTTAAGCTTGCATCTTGTGTTTCTGCCTCTTCCATTTATTCATGTTGCAAGCACGTTCAAGGGAATGGCCATACTTTATGGTACACACTAACAGATGAGTTGAAATGGGTCTTTTCAAAGAGGGGGTCCATGCAGTGTTCAGACAACAGCCAATTAGATATGATCTCTAGGACTAATTCAGCAGAGAGATTAAAACAGATCTGGAGGCGGCCATAACTTAAGAACATGTGCAGAATAATATGGATAAGCAAGTGGTCAGCATATTTGCCCCCCTTCCAGGTCCTTCATGCTTGCTCTAGCTCTAGGTAGGCACTGCCAGGTTTTTTTGGCAAGCCATCATTTTTGCAAGTGGGCTTGAGAAAGAACACATAACAATAAAAATCTGAAAACGCTTGAACAACCAGATGCATGGTTTACCCTCGTGGTCTTTTCCCTGACATCCTGAAGCTTGACTGAAATCTCTGAGTAAAAAAAGTGATGTCTGAGCATGGAAAAAGCCAGGAATGTGTCACAGAATCACACGAGAGGCTCGAGGGGAGAAAACAGAGCCTCTGCTGAATGCTTAACTACCGTTTCCCAAGCAAAAATACAATGGCTTCTATGCTGATCACAATTATCCTGTTATAAATCTACTGATTTCTTCTGCGTTACCTTGGATTTACAACATTGTAACCAGCCTCACAGTCTTGTTGGGTCTGCTGCTGCCAAGGAATTGTATTTTCTCACCAAGACACACTCAGGAGACTTCTCTCTGCATTGTCACCCAGCAAGTGGTCTATCTTCTGAAGATAAAGCATGAAGATACAGCATGTCCAATTCCTGTTTCCTTTAATGAATATTCCTTATTTAGTCAGGGTTAGGAACAAAAATTTGGTTTTAACTGGCATCCAATTGTGCTTTGCAACCTTCTATTTTGATTTTGAAGTTACCAGGCTAATGCCTGAAGTTTTTGCTCAGTCATTTGACAGACAAACCCATTGGCTTCAACGTGAGGCCGCTCTGTATGACAGCTCAGTCACAAAGATAAAGGGCTGGAAGGGGTCGCAAAGTGTCCCACCACCCATACCACAGCAGGATTCCAAGATAGACACATATGTCTAGTTTGTTCTTAAAGATCTGCACTGTCTTCCTCAATAGGTTGAAGCTCTGGTCCACTGCTCACTCAGATCATCTCACAGACTGATAACTCTCCCTCTTTTCCCGCATCGCTCTGAAATCTTCTTTACTACAAATTAATTTTTCATCCTTTCCTCTGTGGCCACAGAGAACAGTTCATCATCTCTGTCTCCAACAGCCTTTTTCATACTGGAAGACTGTTATCATGTGCCCCTTCAGTCTTCTCTTTTCTAGACTAAACAAACCCAGTTCCTTCAGCTTTTCCCTCATAGGTCATGTTTTCTAAACCTCTTAACATTCTTAGTTTTTTTTTTTTTTTTTTTTCTGTGTAAAAGGGAAGGCAGTTGTTCTGGGAAAATTATTTCCCCAGCATTTGGCCATAGTGGGTCCCTGCTGTGAGATGGTTTCTTCCTTTCTAGAGAGAGTGTTATCCACCTTTGAGTTAATGCTAGCCTGAAGGTCTCACGTTATCTATTGTGAGTTTCTGTGACCACTGTGTGCTGTGGACAATGAAAGTAGAAGGGTGAGAAAGTATTAGTGAGTAGGGGTAATGTGTGCTAATATGTGCTAAATTGTACAGATTTAGCATACAGATGACAGACTGATTGAGAAGTCCACGCATTTCATGGTTTCCAAGAAGCCCATCTCTAGGAATCCCTCCTTAAAGAGGGAAGTTAGGTGGTACCCTTCTTGGGAGACCCTGGAGGATGGACGCAATGGAGTCATGGAGCATCAGTGCTGATGATCTGAACTAAGAATTGATGTTTGCATTACGAGAGGGAAAACTTTCTCTGCGGTGAAGTAGAAATGTATTTTCTCCCTCTGACTTTTTCTCCCTCTGATCTCACGCCAGTGGTATTTCTGGAGGAAGAACTGGTCAGGCTTGACCTAAGAGTCCAGAGTTAGCTTGACTCCCCTCTAGCCTGAACAGGCAGGAGTTCTATGTTCTACTGATTTTTGTACCTGAAGCTTGAACCCCTCTTTCCTACTACTCATTTTAATGAAGTGCACCAGAAAATGCAAGGATGATGAAAAGCCTCTTGAAGTCCAGGATTTATTTTGTTATAAACCAAGGGATCCCAGCCCTGGGATCCCTTAGCCCCATGGCTAGTCAAAATAATGTGGGAGGTTATAGTAGCATTTTCCCATTTCCTTTCCATGGGGGTGGAAGACTGAAAAGTGTCTTCGAATATCTCCAAATCCATTATCACATTTATTCAGCATCATCATCACTTATTGCCCCTAATTTGATGCATCACATTTTCCATCCTTTCTGAGTCTGGCAGTGCTGAGTGGCTGCAGCCTATTGATTCTGGCCTGCAGTATTTCTGTGACAATCACACAGCAATTACTCTAACAAGTAACATTTGCCACAGTCTTAAATGCTGATGGGAATACAAATCCTTATAGATTGATCCTACAAATCTAGGGTTACCTCTTAATTAGCCCAATTAATTTCTGCTGAGCTTAAGCCCTGTTTACACTGGCCATGACAAAGGACTTCACCTCTGCTAGAGGACAGAATTAAGCCTACTTCCAGCTGAGATGGCTTATGAAATGTTTTCACAAACCTGTGTGGATAGCACCAAACTGTGTCAGAGCCACATTTACAAACTGCGTTTCTCCTTCAGGGACTGGAGACCCAGTTCAGAAAAGGCTGAAAGAGCCACTTGTGTCATAGTTTACACTGTCATAGCACAAGGCAAACACTAGCCAGCGGGGTGCAGCTACAAACCAGCCAAAGCCTGTTGGATGCTGTGATAGCTGGGAATAAGGAAAGCACAGACACTGCCTCTGCCCTGGCTGTGAGCCCCAGCAGGAGGATTTGCTGAGAGGAGAAGCCTGTGGGGCTGACAAGGAGAGAGCTGCAAAGGAGCCAGTAGAGAGGTACATTCATTTTTGGAAAAGGTAGTCTAGTAGCGGATGTCCTTTGACCTTGATGGAACAGTTGCATTTCATTGCCTTCCATATACTAATTCAGGAGGGAATTTACTCAAGGCTCTAGAAATGTTCCAGAAAGCCACCAAAGAGAAGACCTTATGAATCCTTCTTCAATCCAGCACCTCCTGGATACATCCTCAGACTGACTGCCTGGATCTCCAGATTGATCTTGAATTGTTGCTGATGCATTGTGCAGCCTGCAAGAAAGTCACAGGCTTTCTGGACCAGGTTGTTCCTTCAAAGTAATGTGTATCTTCTATTTTCCATGTTCGAATGATAAACACAGTCATACCCATGTAACATTATGGGCAACAGGGCTTCCTAAAAACTGCAGAGATCTTTCTAACCTTCTGCCATTACCTGATTATTTTTACCAATTTCCTGGACATTCACAGGTTGTTTACTTTCCCATTTTATATTTTTGCAGAGTGGAGATGCATATCATCAGGCTGCAGTCTAACGCAGTTAATTAAGTAACGCCGCCCGCGTTCACATACAGGAGTGGCCAATTCAGGAGCTGCTAGCAGTTCTGCCACAAGCTGAAACACCACATCCTTCATTTTGTTACGTTAAAGTGCAACTTGCTAAAAAATACTCTTTTTTCCTCCACTGGTAGGATTAGAACTTGCCTGGTGCCTAGTTTGGCAGCAGGAAGGATGGCTTTTTGGACGGATGTGTGAAATAAAAAACAGTTGCTGACGATAGCAGGGCACTTCAGCTTTCTGCCATGAAGAATAGCTTCCAGAATCAAGAAAAATGTGAAGGCTGTCTTCTGTGTTCTTTACCGATCACTGGTGCAGGATGCTATGGTCTATCAGTTGTTAGCACAGACCTTCAACAAATCACATAACTCTTTCAACCT
Organism: Fregata magnificens; assembly: GCA_013389945.1. Classification (NCBI taxonomy): domain Eukaryota; kingdom Metazoa; phylum Chordata; class Aves; order Suliformes; family Fregatidae; genus Fregata; species Fregata magnificens. Next base: position 101,833 of record WAAD01014642.1, read on the forward strand.
TTCTCCTTTAACTGTGCAAATGAAAAAGTAACTGTAAATCTTGTTGACAATTACTTCTATATCTATTGGCAGGCAGTCAACTTTGGCCTGAACAACATGGGAACAATATGTGCAGCACAGCCAATGCCCATTAATTGTCTCTTTAGTTTTTCCTGCAACTTGTAGAACACATTTCTCCCAGGTGATCTGCTTCTCTAAACATTAGTACAAGCCTGTCTGGCACAGAATGCCAATAATTTATGAGTTAGATTCTGCTTTTCAGTGATATTTACAGTGTGCTCTGATGTAGAGCACATTAGATACTTCAAGTACAGATGAAAATGTAGGAAATGTGCTTTTTTTTTGGTTACCTTCAAGAAGCAATTAAAAATTACTCTCATTTTTCTATGGTCTGTTTCATCAGCTGACACAGACCCAGAGACTGTTTTCTTCCTCAGTCCACATATGTTTGCTCACTAGTGAATGGCACAAGGATACAGTGGAAGCAGCTTCCGGATGCTTCTCTCTCTGTGGCACAGGACTGCTCTCTGGATTGCCTTGTCATCTTGACTCCATGATGTACTGCTGTCCTGTTTAATCACTGTTATTTTAGTTTCTGTCACTTCTCCAAGACCTCTCCCATGTTTCTGGGAAGGGCGCTGTGACAATAGGCAATAATAACTGCTTGGCTGTGATGGATACTTTTCTAGTGGGAACAGTTGACCTTTCACTTTCTACTTCTGACCTAGTCTCTCAGTGCTGAATGCTTTATAACACTTATTTAATGAGCAATCTCTTCTCATGTCTCCCAAAGACTTAATAGCAGAAGCTGTAGCGAGATCTCCTATCATCATCCTTTTTTGTTCCAGCAGCATTGCTGAACACACACCAGTGTTTTATGTAGTGTTGTTACAGCTAAATCCAGTTACACACAAAAGCAAACGTACAGGAACAAATACTGCATGAGTTTTACCTCTTTAACACTTTTCATTCAATTTTATTGTACAATTTAGTCATTGGAAAGCCACTGAGGCTTGGAATACATTAGGCTATTCTAGTCCTATTAAATGAAGGTTTAAACTATTGTTTAGACATGAAGTGCAGTTGAATTAAGTCTTCCTTACAATTTTAAGGATCACTTGCAATCTCAGGCTCTTGGGTCTGGGGTTTGGAATCAGACTTGGTTGTTGTCTTTCAGCAGAATCAGAAAAAAATCTCATTTTACTGTGGGGGAAACAAACCCCATTTGAGATATGTGCAGTGTATCATTTCCCTCATTAAGGAACCTCCTCTTCACCAGTAATGCCCTTCTTAGCCCTTTAGCTGCTTTCTGCTGCTTTGTTAGCAGCCCACTCCTCTCCAGCAGGGTCTGGAAGGTTTTCACTCGTTGGCAATGTGTGGCTGCTTGCTGATTTTCAGAAGGAAGGCACAGTAATCTTCCTGCTGATCATCACAGAGACTCAAGCTAGAGGAAAAAAGGTTTCAAGGAAAACTGATGGCCAACCTTTACCTAGTTCTACTTTTATTCTAGTATGGCTGTAACTCTGCCTCTTCAGAGACTGTCACACTTGTATGCATTGGTGTTGGTGGTGGAAGGGAGTGTTGTCCACAGAGCAAACTGAAAACCACCCTGAAGTTCATTAAAAGGATCGTGGCCTACTTCGGTGTGTTTTCTAGCAATTTTCTAGTCTTAATGTCTGGATAATGCTGTGCCAGGTACTGTATTTGGCCTGTAGCTACATCAATTGACAAAAAACTTTTTTTTACTTTTCAAACTTGAATAATCCAGCTTAAGCCTGTTTGAAAACCTGAGAACATTGGAAAGGATAGCTGGCTTGCTGTTGAGGTGTGTCCTTTTGTGCCCACGTTCAGCTGTAACAGGAGACCCCTGGCACCGTCAGTGGGATCAGTTAGTAGTGCACAAGCTGTCAGTGAGAGTGGGATCCTGCCGGTAATGTAGCAGTGCGCTTGTTCCTCTGTGTGTGCGGTAGCTTTATCTCCCACAAGACTGTGCACCTTTTTCACTAGACCTGAGAGATGCAGTAATAGGAAATGAAGCAGTACCACGTGTCTGATACCCTGCTGGCCCACAGAGCCCAGCCCCGCTGCTGCTGCCTTGCCAGAAGCAGGGCAGGCAGCCCCTTCCCTTGCTGTCCCCTCAAACAGCCCTGGATGAGCCGAGAGGGCTTTTCAGTTGCAACCGCTCTCCATGAGAAGCTGTGAAGACCTCAGACATGTTAGCTAGGGTGCTGGAGGTATGTCTGCAGCGGCTAGCCTGCCTAAAAGCATTGCATGGGAGGGGTGCTTGGGGCTGTTCACAGCTTTGGGCTGGCTCTGCAGGGATGTTCTCCTGCCTGAAGCATGGCTCTGGGCCTGGGGCATTCCAGGGCAGGGCTTGTTATGCCAGTGGCAACCAGTTCTCCACCAGGACCAGTAAATAAGAGAGAATGGGCACAATATTCAGTCTCTGGGGAACTGCATTTGCGCTAGTGAAACATTTAGCCGAGGATGTGATGCTTCTTCTCAGGCTTGTATATGGGCTGGCCAGAGAAGATACAACTGGATTACAAGGACACTTACAGACCTGGCAGTATTCTCCTTCCACCTTGGCTGGTTTAGTTGAGCAGACACAACTTTTGTTGCGATGCCCGGCCCTGGAGTTTAAGGCACTCTTCTAGAGAGCAGCACAGACACAGCCAGGCTCTTCTGTCCCTCTCTGAGGATGGCTAGAGTCAGGCACAGAGGTTGCTGGGCATGTTCATTAATACAGTCTGCCTGAACTAGTGTATCCTAATGAGAAAAGAAAAGCACTTATCCTGCGGACCTGTGTCTGTGGACAAATGTCAGGATTCCCAAATGCTTTTTTTTTTTCTTCATTCAGCAACACTTGAGTCACCTGTGCCTATTCCTGCAGAAAGATCTTCCCTGCAATATCTCAAAAACTCATTTGTAAGCCTCTGAGCTGACAAGGTCCCATCTTGGCAGGTCTGGCAGTGCTTTCCCAGCCCTACTCCTTGCCCTGCCTGGGTTGCAGGTGATGTTGGACAACCTGCGTAGTTCCTCCTGTGGGATGGCGTGACACCGTGTCCTGGAGCATGCTGTCTCTCTGCTCTGCATCCCAGCAAGCAAAGGCAGGGAGAAACTTGCCCGTGGTCACAAGCAAAAACTTCAGTATCAAACTGTCCTGCTCAAATTGGCACCTTAAAAAAATGTGGCTTTTCCAAAGGTGCCAAATTTTTACAGCTCCACATACTCTCTTGGGGAATTCTTGGTGCTGAGCACCTTTGTGTGTCAAAAATGAAACATGGGAGGTCTGAGCAATTCTCTGAATGGTTGTTTACACCAGATATTCACATCTCTATTATTGTTTATTCCTGGTGGAGGTTCCCGTCTCCAAAACAGGGAAATACATTGTAAAATGAAATTTTCAATGCTGATATTGGCTTAGATGAAGACCAGAGCCAGTAAAAACAGTTATTGCAGCCTTCAGATGAAATAACTGATACGCAGTAGCATTCCTAGATGTACAGGCATGAGGAGGATGGCTGGATTCACATATTTTCTCACACATATCTGCTAATGGAGAAGTCCCACGTCCCACTGTAAATGTAAATATCCAGTAATGTTATATAAAGCTATGGCTTTCCCTGGAGAATTTTTGCTTCATAAATTTTTGGTAGCTCAGGATGGATGTAATCTTGCTCCTATGTGTTAAGTAGAAACAGGGCCTATTGCTGTCAGACTGCTACACCAAAGCCATGAGCAATAAGGGATATCTTATTAATGGACACAGAAATACACTTGCCATGTATTCTGAGACTTAGAATTTAAAATGTACCTGAGTATCACCTTTGAATAAGGTACTGCCTCTTGCCTATGTTGTATAACATAAGACAGGGCTATTGCTTCACCAGAATACACGAGCGTGGTTACTGCCTGTGAGGCTTGCATACGACAGACATGTTTTGGCCTTAGGTAGCTCATTTAAGTGATGCTCATGATGCCTTTTTCCAGTGATCTGAAACATAACAAAGGTGTATTCTCCCTTTTTGCCTCTGACCTGGTTGGGGTTTGCCACAGAGGACATTTATTTGCCACTGGATATAAAAGCAGTGAAGGATCTGGTATTGGTGATATATTTAGTCTTTTTATGCTGTTGGACATTTTCTCATCTAAACCTCTGGGGACTAATTTTGCTTATCTTTTGTTAAATTACTTCCCTAAAGAAATATAAACATTTCATATGACCTTGACCTGATTTTAGACAATATTTTATGTAGCTCCAGGTTAAAGAATGACTAATGAATCCTTTGTATCTATCATCAGATGTTTGTTGGCTGAAAGATGACTATATGCTCAAATTGTGTAAGGATGGGGTTGGACCTGTTTTTCTCAAGACAGTGCAGGACATCTTGGTACCCTTTCCAAGAGGGACATCCAAGTGTGGGAGCTTTCCAAATGGGGAAACCCATCACGAGCTAGATCAGCAGTCAAGATCCATGGAGCTGGCATGGAGGACCTGGATGTTGTTCCTAGGCTGATTCCAGGTGTGGGATCTTCAGCCACCTGGATGAGCTATCTACATGTGAGTCTCTATCAGCAGTAGGATTTTGTCCAGAAGTTTGAACTTCATTGCTCATCCAGAGAGATGTTTATCCAGTGTGCTCTGCTCTAATCCTGTGGTGTTTGTGGATGCTGCATGAACACAAAGCAAGTCAGCTTCTTTGGCAGACCAGAGTGGGGATGGTGTGTCAAGAGGCAGAGAGATCCTTTTGTGCCTCTATCAAATATATCTAACAGTGGTTGTTGCCACTAGTACAATACCACTTACAGATGACAAAGAGCACATGTGCACTTTACAGGTTAAAAATGTGTGTCTGTAATAGCATCACTCTATGGTGCTTATCCTGGAGAACCTACGTGAAATTTATGATACGTGCAACACAGTGTTAAGGCATCATTGAGCCACCACTGTTTTAAAAATCTGGCATCCCCTTTACTTGCAAGGCTAAACTGTTTTAAATTTATTTACACCCCACCATGTCCTTAGGGACCTGTTTTCCATAAACTAATGAGGCAGTGGTGCAAGAGCTTTGCTGTTATTCCTGGCAGAGACTGTTTTGACTCAGAGGCATACTTCACTGGGTTTTTTTCTTCAGTAGTCCACTGCAAATAATTAGTAGGAGGAAATACATCATGTTTTTTAATATGGGGGACAACTTGCAGGACTGCGAAAGGTTAAACAAAGCAATTACAAGTTGAAATTCATACTATCTCACTTGTCCCCGTGATTTTTCGTGTCTTACCCTTTTAACCTGTTTTGAAATTGCATGTACACTTTGTTGAAGACCAGCTCAATCCACCAGCAACCAAGGAGCATGAAAGCTTGCAAAAGGGAAATAACTAGATCAATATTCCTCATCATGTCCAAAGGGCTGATATCCCATTCTTCTTCCCTTGGTTAACAGTGTGCCACACAGTGGATCTTTCACTTCACATCTGAGATGATACAAAAAGACTGGGTGCTGCTGAGACATACAGGACTTTCTAAGCAAGAGAAAAGTTTAAGGTGAACTTCTAGAAGTCAAAAATCCAAGGCTTCAGTGGATTTTCAAAGTGCTGAGTGCAGGTTCTGTAAAGGGACTGGGCGCTGTAAAGTATACACCCAAGTACAAAATTGCATCCAATTTGCAAAGTAATGGATATCAGTGTATGCAAAAATATGTAGTATAGAAATCAAAACCTTTTCTTACATAACTGTTTCAATATGCACTTCAATTATTCACATCTTTGCACTAAGGCCCATAAATATGTGAAACTGATCTACCGATGAAGGAAAAAATGGTTATGAGAGTGATTACAATTGATTGCTAGAATATTAAGAGTACTTTGCATTAGCATATTTATCAGAAAAATGTCAAAATGAGTGTCTATGATTAATCTCAAGGCATAAATCTCTTCCCAATTACATGTGAAAACATGTTGCTCTGCCCATGGACATGGGAGAACAGGCATGCTGTCCTCCTTGGCCAGCTGCCTATGTAAAGGTCTGCAGTTCCTCCAGGGTCACCGGGGAGAGAGAGGTGAAGGCAATTAGTGGCTCTGAAGATAGGCTCCTGCTCCCAGTCTGCTTGTAATGAGGATGGAGCATCCCTCTGATTGACTGGCTGCAGAGGAGCTGGGATGCTCACCCAGGCGGGGAGGGAATACTCACACTCCCTCCCAAGGTTATTAACCTTTTTGACATTTGTGAAAATCATGGTAGGCAGGCATGACATAATTTTCCCAAAGCCAAGGAACAAGCATGCCAAAGCTGAAACCAGAAGCTGAGTGCCCTGATTTGCCGGTCACGTACTTTTAACTAAAAGACCACCCTTCTCTGGAGAGGATAGGTCATTATTAAACACAGGACAGGCAATGTACAGAAATAGTGGTGAACTAGAGCTATAAAGCACAATTTGCTTGTTTTCTTTTTTTCCCATTCATCCCAGTTTTAATCTAGTTTCTTTAGGCACTGAGCAGAATACAGTCCTTTATCTGTAAACCCTCATGAATGTAGAGCAATCAAATCTGACAGAGGTGAAGGTTTCAAGCACGGGATGTCCCTGTACATTGCACAAGCTGAGATGGCCAAGACGAAGAAATCCACATGAGACCAAAGTGCCAATGGATTCAGTTCCTACAGAAATACTTTCTCTGGCCTTTCTTTCCCTCATGGTGTCAGTAAGCTGGTTTACTGTTACATGAGTGTATGCTGATACTTTCCTGTTAATAACTGCTCATTTACAAAATTTAATTTAATAGCATCTACTTTGGAGATGAGATGAGCATTAAGGCAAATACGAAAGTTATAAATAATTTATTTTAAAAATAACTGATGATGCTTGAAGCCCAAAAGTATTAATCAGTGTGTGTAGAAATGGATTAGTCACATTTTGACCTGTATCACTTATATATTTTATCTCTGAAACATGAAACTTGCAGTAAACCAGAGGAAATTTTTTCACACTGAGAATAACTATCACAAGATGCTTCTGAATTGCACTTGAAAGAATACAGTGATAAGTATAATTTAATTCTAGTGAATTAAAACACACTATACAAAGAGTACTGTTTTAAAAAAAAGAGTTCAGTTTTCTGATATGTATCACTACATCTCTCTAATCCACCCTGGTAGCCCAAGTTCAAATTTTCCATGTGAACTTTTTCTTTCTTAAATCTTAGAAGATGATGAGGTCCCACATTTGTAGAGCAATTCAGACTTTCCATTTCTTTATTATGTGTGTATGACGTAAAGCGCTTTTATGTACAAAGTAAATAATGGCTTTTAGATATAAGCAGTCAGATTTGTAAATTTAAATATTATTATATATTTATAACTGCAGCCAGATTATTTGATAATGCCTGTGTCTGTCTACTCTCACAGAACGCGTGAATGTTTTCCTTTCATTTTATGATGCTGTATTGCACGTAAGTGTGTAAGCACTTGAAAATATGCTCACAGATGTATAGGCATGATGAAGCCCACACTCAGCACATAGAGTGGGGGACAGACTCTTGACTTGAACATGCTGTTGGCGAAATTTGCTGCTGATTAGGGACAGAAATGAGTTTTTACACTAAATGTGCTGAATAGGTAATGCATTTAGCCAAGGGTGCCTACAACCACAGCCACCTATCCCGGTGGCCAAGTACCAAGATGCCCAGCGTGGTGTTTTAGGAAGGCCGTGAGACCCCACAGCCTGGCAGAGGTCCAGCAGGTGCTGCAGGTGGGGAGGTGGGTGGGCAGCAGCAATGGCAAAAGTCACAGCAAGCCCCATTCCCACCATTCCTGCCTCATCTTTTGGTGCACACTGCCCCTGGTGAGCACAGCATGTGGATTTCCCTCTCCTCTGCTCCAGCTCAGGCTTGGTCTGCAGGAGGGAAGAGGAGAGAGAGCCTCTTCCTTGGGGCTTTGACCCCACCGGTGATGTTACCCCTACGGCTGCATGATATCCTTTGGACACAAATCCCTGAGCGGAGCCAGAGGAAAACCAAGATTTGGTCAGTTTTGGACACTCCAAAACTCCTCCATCCCAGGCTGCCTGTTCCCACGTCTTTGCTTGCACTGGGTGGAGGTGCCAGGAAACCACTGTGGTGAGCTGCGTCTCCTGGAAAGCATGCACACATGTGCACGCATGCACACACACCCACCCCCCTGCCCCGGGTGCCTTTTCTTGCAGCCGGGTGTGTCGATGCAGAAACCAGGGTGAGATGATGATGGGGCAGGAAGGGACAGCAGCACCACCGCTTTAGTCAGCAGCCTCAAAGGCACGCACAGCAAATGCCTGCTAAAGCCGCCCGGCGGACAAAGATACCAGCAGGGTGGATGAGATGATTTTTGGGGTATTCAGGGAAAAAAACGGTTTCTTCGTAGACTTGCCCATGTCTTACCCCGGCTTGTCACTCACTGTGATGCTACGTACCCCTTGGTGTGCTTATTTTTGGGTTTTAACCATCATCCACTCAGACTGACAACAGCATGGCCAGAAAACAGGCGTCTGGTTTCCTTGCACCTCCTTACTGCAGCCTCAGCCCCATCCCACTTGGTGTGGCCAGTGCAGTGGGACTGCCATGAGTAGGGGATTAGTGGCGTCCAACTGCACTCCGGGGCTAAAAGCCATGTCGATGGGACACTGAGGCTGGGCTGCACCAAGAGGCAGACAGCGCCTTTGGGAGATTTACTCCTCTACTTAGACCCTCATAATTTTTTTTTTCCTTACCTTTGCAGAAAAGCAATTCAATAAATCACCAAAAAATGTCTCATACACTCACAAGGAAAAATCATTACCTGCACGTTTTCTGCATGCGTACAGCATCATATCTACATTACAAATGTCACAAACATGTCTTAGGACCAGGCTCCTTTATTTTTTCCAGATGGCAGAAAAACGGCTCTCTACAGCTGTTTCTTAAAACATATTTCTACTTAAATAATGGTGCTCTGCTGAGCAGTGGTGCTAATAAACAAATAATAATGCACGAGACCTAGACCCACTTTGCACTGTTTTAACTGACTACCCAAGACACAGAGAAGTGATGAATTTTGGTTACAGGCTCTGAATTTTCTTTGCTTTATGGTGTAATTGATGCTCATGCAGATTGTGTAGAACAGGTTATCAGATGTGGCAGCATTTTTTCCACCCTGAGTGAAGGCTTTGAATTTAATTTGGTTATATCACTCTCCATCCTTTATCAGCAGTCCTGGTCAACGGAGGAGGTCCTAGATGACTGGAAGTTAGCAAATGTGACGCCCATCTACAAGAAGGGCCGGAAGGAGGAGCCGGGGAACTACAGGCCAGTCAGCCTGACCTCGGTGCCCGGGAAGATCATGGAGTGGCTCATCTTGAGTGTGCTCACCGGGCAGGTGCAAGACAACCTGGGGATCAGGCCCAGTCAGCATGGGTTCATGAAAGGCAGGTCCTGCCTGACCAACCTGATCTCCTTCTATGACCGGGTGACCCGCCTAGTAGATGAGGGCAAGGCTGTGGATGTTGTCTACGTGGACATTAGTGAGGCCTTTGACATGGTCTCCCACGGCATTCTCCTGGAGAAGTTGGCAGCTCACGGCTTGGATGGGCATACTCTTCGCTGGGTAGAAAACTGGCTGGATGGCCGAGCCCAGAGAGTGGTGGTGAATGGAGTGAAATCCAGTTGGCGGCCGGTCACGAGCGGTGTTCCCCAGGGCTCAGTTCTGGGGCCGGTTTTGTTCAATGTCTTCATCAATGATCTGGATGAGGGGATTGAGTGCACCCTCAGCAAGTTTGCAGATGACACCAAGCTGGGTGGGAGTGTCGATCTGCTCGAGGGAAGGAAGGCCCTGCAGAGGGATCTGGATAGGCTGGATCGATGGGCCGAGGCCAACTGTATGAGGTTTAACAAGGCCAAGTGCCGGGTCCTGCACTTTGGTCACAACAACCCCATGCAACGCTACAGGCTTGGGGAAGAGTGGCTGGAAAGCTGCCCGGCGGAAAAGGACCTGGGGGTGCTGGTCGACAGCCGGCTGAACATGAGCCGGCAGTGTGCCCAGGTGGCCAAGAAGGCCAACGGCATCCTGGCTTGTATCAGGAATAGTGTGACCAGCAGGAGTAGGGAAGTGATCGTGCCCCTGTACTCGGCACTGGTGAGGCCGCACCTCGAATACTGTGTTCAGTTTTGGGCCCCTCAGTACAAGAAGGACACTGAGGTGCTGGAGCGTGTCCAGAGAAGGGCAACGAGGCTGGTGAAGGGTCTAGAAAACAAGTCTTATGAGGAGCGGCTGAGGGAAATGGGACTGTTTAGTTTGGAGAAGAGGAGGCTGAGGGGAGACCTTATCGCTCTCTACAACTACCTGAAAGGAGGTTGTAGTGAAGCGGGTGTTGGACTCTTCTCCCAAGAAACTAGCGATAGGACGAGAGGAAATGGCCTCAAGTTGTGTCAGGGGAGGTTTAGACTGGACATTAGGAAGAACATCTTTACCGAAAGAGTGGTTAAGCATTGGAACAGGCTCCCCAGAGAGGTGGTGGAGTTGTCAACCCTGGAGGCGTTCAAAAAAGGTATAGACGTGGCACTCCAGGGCCTAGTTTAGGAGTCATTGTGGTGTTAGTTGATGGTTGGACTTGATGATCTTAGAGGTCTTTTCCAACCTTAATGATTCTATGATTCTATGATTCTATGATATTTTGAAACAAAGTAGTGCTGATCTGGAGAACCAAAATTTTGAACATCAAAACTCCTGAGACTTTTAATTTTGATAATTTCAAACCTTTACAAAATGCTCTTGAAAATGTTGAAAAATCTGTTTGAATGCAGCTTTTCCTGTATAATGTGTTACTTCTGGCAGATTGGAATTTTCTGAGAAAAAATATTATCATTGCACATGCCAATTAACTCCACTTGACATGAGGAGGGTCATTTAAACTTCTTGAAAATATTGTGTATTTCTCTGCAAAAATTCTGACATTTTATCAGGGGATTTATGAGCAACCAGAGTCAGATGCAAGTAAAGGGAATTGTAGGCCTGCCTTTAACAGTTAAGGGGTGTCCAACTTCGTGTTTTTGGGGGAGATAAATCCTCAAGGCTCTCACCTTCATCCTCCATCTTCCGTCCTTCCATCTTCCATCCCCCTGATATCACCACTTCCTTGCTGCCATTACTATGTGAGGGTCAAGCTGATAAAACAATCCCATGTGAAAGACAAACAAAATAACATTTTAAAAATTTCCTTCTGTCATCCTGTACTGGGACAAATCACTTCTTTTTTCTTCTTTGTGCTCCATTTCCTTGTCTGTAAAATGGATTGCGTGATCCTGGCCCTTGTGAAACAGTTTGGTCTCTCCTAATGGGAGATCAACATTTCCTGCACAAAAAATGGGCCAGATCCTCAGTGGGTGCAACACAGTGCAGGTCTTACAACCTGGTTGGGTTTTGCTTGCAAATATCAATCTGCTGAAATCCAGATTTCTGCTCGGCTGCTCAGACTAGTTTCAACCAGAATGAAATTGCTGGTTAAAAGCAGCAAGAGAGAAAGAGACCCTCACGCATCTGCTATGGAGAATTTTATTACAGAGACAAAAAACACTGCAGAAAATTCAGAGGAAATGAAACATTGCGTAGCATTTGCAGCAAATAAGCCACCTGTAGGAAGCCTCCTTCCCAGGAATCTCTGCTGAAAGGTAAATTTATTTAAGAAGATACACTTCACTATGTTGTCACAAACCATAGAATAACTTCCAGCCAGAAAAGATTAAAAATGCCAAATACGCTCACTCTTGCCTTAGTAATGACATATTGTGCCAAAGAAACGTAAGTCAGCTGAAACTGTCTCAGAGATGGGGGTACAGTATAGCATGCCACGGAGAGAGCGAAAGGCACTTTTGTCACTGATTTACCCTGTTTTTTGACCCCAAAGACCCAGCATTTACCACGACAACTCTACCCCATGTGTGCACAGAGTGCTACAGCTATCTGGAGCATGTTGTTAACAAAACAAACACATACCAAGACATGTATGTCATGTGGACTTGTATTAATTTTACAATGTTTTGAAGGAAAAATATGCAGAACACTGCGATTCCTCCCTCCCCTTTCCAGACTGTTTTGGTCACGTGGGAGGTCATCCCTGTGCTGTGTTTTTCTGGGACCTGTTCATGTCCTGCCCACGGCCGGGTGGGGGATGTTGGAAGAGGACCGTACACCCATGGGATGAGTTTTGGACCAGCCCAGAAAGGTGTTGGTGAGGCGTCCATGCTCCCGGTATCTGTTTGTGCTGCGCTTCCTCCTCTGCATGTTTCCCCTGCAACACCTATGCTCACTGTCATTTTTGCAGACAGTGCAGAGTCTAATTTGGGGGTTTGATATGGCGTGAATTTACACTATTCACTACACCCACAAGAAGATGCTCCAGGTTTTTACTGCAGCACACGTTCAGGCTTGGCTCTCTAGTAAGGGTTCTCCAGTTGTTTACCACCTGCTCAAAAATACTGCCGTGCTCACAAGATTAGCAACACTGTATTTTTTGAAGCCATTGTCTCTCTGTTGACCTAAATCTAGGTCAAGTGAGGTCTCATTTGGATGTTTTCAAGACAATCATCTGAAAAAAGATTAACAAATTGCATTCCTGAAGTTGAATTTTCTTAATTGGTTAGCAGCCTTTTGCAGTTCGCACAGCACGAGTGAAGCCTTCCTTCACTCCAGAGAGTGTTACACCAACTCAGCAGCTCTTTTTGTAAGGTTCATTAAAAAAATGTTACTGTTTGTGTGATGTGATTTGTTTCTGGAAGAGTAACGGCGATTTCACTAAGGCAGGGTGGCTTCCTAGGATACAGACAGTGGGTGATCCAGCTGCAATTCCCAAAAGGGGGAATGTGTCCTGAGCACATGGGTTGGAATACTGGTGCATCCTGAATGCAAATGACCAGTTACACCAAAGGTCTCTTGGTCCTCTGTTGTCTCAGGAGACCAAGGGCCTCCAGTTGTTAGAAGCTCCAGAATGTATTTTCCCAGTCCTACATCCACATTACAAACACAGACCTGCACTATGGCATAGAGGGGGTTAAACAGATGCCTAACAGGTGGAAAAAATATCAATGACATTCATGGCAGAATTGCACTAATGCAGGTTTTCAGGTATTTTAAAAATTTGCTTCTACAAACTTGTTGTGAGCAATTCTGATCTTAGCTAAGGCCTTATGACCAGAGGGAACTTCTGTGATCAAGCATGTGCAGATGACTTGAAGGATACTTGTTTTTCAGCCCGAATTCAGGTTTGCTCGTGCAGTGCTGCATTTGCAGCCCCAAGCAATTCCCGCTAGCTTTGGCAAAGACTGCTTATGGTCGAGTGCCACAGAATTAGACCACATTAATCTCACCTTTCCCCATGTGGGCTTTAAAAAATAGAAATGAAAACAGTTGAGAGAAAATACTGACCTTCTGGGAAAAGGACAGGTTCTGCCTGCTGGTCCCAGAGGGAATATATAACACCAGGATTAGAGTTACTAAGAAGTGCCTTAATGAAGCTGGCTTGCTCCGAGCTGGTCGTGTTTATACACATGGGACTAGCATCTGCGTGCCAATAGAGCATGGCAGTCAGTGGTCTTTAGCTTAAGAACTGATCAAATAAAATTACAATGGTGTTTTCATACATTAATTTACGAGATTTTTTTTTAATTGGGCTTAAGCAAAGATTTATTGATCTTATATATAGATGTAGGGAATAACGTATGATAACCTAAGTCCATTAGAAGGTGAGTCAGATGAATGATGTTTGCTCATCTCCTGAGCCAGCAAAAACTGGCCTGTAAGAAAAGGATGTCTCTGCAAAGCAGCTGACTGTCAGCTTCTTTGGCTGAGAGACTTCACGTGGTCTTTCTCAGGTATATCACTGCATATATCCCGCCATTTAAACAGGGCCATTCCTGGGTCTGCAGCCTCGAGGTAATGCAGCAGCTCTCCTGCTCTCACAGTCACGTCAGGCAACCACTTTCTCAAGCTGAATCAGCTCCATTTTAAAGCAGTTTGCACTCTTTAGAAGTGCATACCAGAACCTCACTGCCGTCTGACAGTTAAAGCCTTTTAATTACCCTCATTCATGTATTCATGGCTAATTTTATACCAATCCATTCTTGCATTAGTGTTATCTTTTAATCATCTTATCCACTCCACAGCCTTTACTATCTCTAAATATAAAGTAATATTGCTGTATCTTTTATCTGCCTTTTTTTCCCCTTTTCCTCCCTATTGATCCCTTGCAGCCCTGCCTGCCTTTGGTGTGCACTGGCCTCATCTGTGCCTGGTGCTGCCTGCATCCAAGGAAATGCCACTGCCCTGCAAGAGTGCTCAACTGGTGTCGTTCCCAAACCCACCACAAGCCACTGCGTCAGCACACCTGAATACGTTTTTGCTGGAAAAATCCATACATCTTTCCTATGTCCTTTTCCATGAAAACATGGCACAGTTATCTACAGCTACTGTTCTGCCGCAGGTGTTGTCAGATGACCTCCATGATTATCTGGCAACAACTCTCCCAATGGGAAAAGAGGGACCATTTCCATAGCTGGAGGAAGGGATCTAATGTCTTTTCCGTGATACTGGTTCAGAGACCTCAGCTGCAGTCCTGCCTTGGAGAAGAGCTGGTAGCTTCCTCTGCGGCTCACCTGAGCTCTGGTCACTGGACTTTAGTATCATGTCCCCAAAGCATCCATAATTAAAATATGCCTGTGATCATCCCAGCAGTATTAGAGCAAATAATGTCAACATCTTCAGTACTGACCACCCTGACTGGCGCACCACCAATTCATTTGCTTTTGGTATTTGCTATGCAGTATGAAGGACATCCAAGCTAAGTCTGTACTAGAAAACCAAATGGTAGGAACACTTCTGGACAATGACTATGAGCATCTATACTGTTATATGGTTTCAGGCATGCTTTTGACCATTGTCCCAGACAGCTCCTGGACTTGGTCAGGAGGTGTCATGAGCCAGGGAGTGCTGTTCCAGTTGGTCCATTGGTCTAGGTGTTTAAACCTAGGCGTGCTTAAATTACTAGTATAGCTCTAATCTCATAATACCTTCCTGCTTTACCAGGACCAATATCTCCCATGTCTGCATTACCTGCCATTGGTAGAGGTGAGGTCTGCACCTTTATGGTGGGAGTTACTGCCATAATGGCGGAATTGGAAATTTTGGGGTAGCAACACTTGCTGGATGGAAAGGGAAAGAGAAGGAGTAAAATGGGGAATCTGAAAAAGGAATAAATTAGTGCAGGGTGCTATAAATTATCAACAGTCAAGAGGAAAAAGAAAGGTTGCATTCAACAACTGTATTATTAATTTGGTTCAAAACCTCCGTCTATTTACATTACAGTTTATTTCCTAGCTTAATCCTAGAGTTTGCTGTTACCTGGGCTGGCATGTGTGCTCGTATCCTGAGGCAAAAGTACAGCCTGCAGCTTATCTATCTGGCAAAGCCTTCAAGTTGCCTGTTGATAGAAGAGAGAGCCCGCCGCTGAGCTCTTCCAGCTACACTGAATTGTTCTGCTCTCGCAGTGAGCCAAATGGTGCAGTCAGGAAATACCACAACACAGAAAAAGGCTATTTAGATAGAGAGGAGAACACTTTTTTCTGTATCAAGTATGACTTACCACATCTATTTTGGTAACACGTTCTCAATTAAGGCTCATTACAGGAGATGCCTACCCATTTTATGGGACGATATCGGATTAGTTGTTCCTCGAGTGACCATTTCTTTTTCTTGCATAGTTTTAAAAAAAGATTTTACGATTCATGAGGAGTACCAGATTTACAGTGCTGGAGATAGAAATCTGCTGTTTGAAGAGCAGGTGAAAAACGACCTCACTATCAATGGGGCTTAGGTTTACTATAGAAAGGCCATCTACAGCAGTGAAATGACAGTTGAATCCATCACTCCCATTGATCCCATTTTTTCTAAGGTTATCCTCTCCACCAACATCTGTTAACCTGGAAAACAGTGGCATTAGCATTTCTTGACTGTCTCATTAATACATTATATTCAGACATGCACCTTCTAGATAACACCCAAGCAATCCCACTTTGTCTAGCTAGACAATTACTGCACACTGCCTTCTCACCTGTGGCCAAAGGATGTTTCATTGCTCAAAAGTTTCCCAAGACCCCTAAGGCAGCATCAGTTCCTACATGCCAACACTTGAGCTTGTTGAAAAAGATATGGCACCACCTGTGACCAAAAGACCCTGCTGCAAGAAGTTAGGGCAGTAGATGAAAGTCCCTGGATCTCCATAGAAGATACGTTCAAGTAAGGGAGAATTCCAAGATAAGAAGGGAAGGAAAGAATGGTTTGGAGAAGATGTGCCTGGTTTTGGAGGCTACTCACTAATGATTATTTAAATACAACAATATTGCAGATTCTAAGGCCATTTGTTAATTTTTGGGAAGTCCAGCTGTCCCAAATTTAAAAAGCTCCCAACTTATGCAACCCCTAGAATCAATTTCTTTCAACCCAAACAATGGCAAATTTACCCCTCAGTGAATCAAAACAAAATTTGACATACTCTCAAATGCCTGCTTTTTGAATGTACAGGTTGCTCACTTTTAAAAAGCCAACAAGGCTTGATTTTCTCCAAAATTATGCCTTAGATTCTCTCTCTGTTCATGTGTCTACATAACCTAGTATACTTGAGTAGAGGAGATGATTAAAAAAACTGGACAACCATCCACCCCAAGTTACACAGTAGCAGCAGCATAGTCTATCTATGTTCTGTAATGCAGAGTATTGGCAGATTATAGTCACTCCACTGTCTAAAGGTCCCTTAGACTTGCCTTCACTGTAGTGACTGTGCTTATAGCTCAAGCATTTGTGTGCATGGAAACACTCCACCACTCCCCTCTTTGGTCCTCTGTCCACCTCTCCCTCAAACCTTCTTCTGTTCTCCTTATCTCTTCCCTCACCTGGAGGGAAGTCTTGTGGAAGATCCAAAGGACTTTTATTCACTGCTCCAAGCCGCCATCATTGGTTGACAATCCTTTGATCACAGGTAGCATCAGCTCCTCTCTCCCGCACTCATCTCTTCTGAGGCTATTTGATCCTGTTCTGGTTCAGAAAAGCCATCCCAGCAAACCAGGGATCTGTATCCACCTGGCTTCTGCTCCAGCCATCCTGCTTCTTTATACTCTGTGAAAGCCAACTGAAGTTANAATTAAAGTCAAGACCCTTTACATGAATAAAAGTCTCTCCCTGGAGGTTCTTAAAGCTTCCAAAAATAGCCCTCAAAACTCAGCCAAAGTGAATGCAGCCACAATTTCCATGGAAAGCACCATCAGATGGAGGAGGCTGTGCCAGCCAGCACGCACACAATGGCTGTTCAGTCCCCTCCGCCCTTCTCACCTCGGCAGATTTTGCAGGGAGACAGGGGAAAAATAATGGTTGGACTCTGAAATGATGTCATACCCTCTGTTCAGGAGAAGATCACCAAAGCTTTCAAAAAGTCTCTTACAAAATCCCTCACGAGGGTATTAAAGAAACCAAGCAGTCACAGGACAAGAAGAAAAGTGCTGTCATGGATTAGAAATGGGCCAAGAGACAGAAACAGAAGAAAAAGGAAAAATGACTGATTTTAGACAAGCTGAAAGAGACACAGTTGCAACCCATGCTGTAGAATATCATCACTGATGATCCTGCAGAAAGAGGTGAACAGTGAGGGGAGGTCTCAGATGTGAGCAGGGTTACACTGCCTACCAGGCGCCGTGCGTGGCAGCTCTTGGGAAGGGGTACATGAACCACTTACAAGACTTATGGTGCTTTTAAAATGAACTATTATAATTCATAAATTAGAGCCCAGCAGACAGATCTATGAAGTCCTTTACTAAATTAGCAGCATCCAAAACCAACCAGACAAAAAATCCTACTGTTTCAAAAGAGAATGCTTTGATACCATGGCAATGATGGGCACAATAAGGAGAGGGAAACACATCTTCATCTGGTATGAAATGATGCATCTCACCTGGAATTGGTGGAGCAATGCTCCCTTTAGATAACTAACGAGGATCTGATCTTGTTTACTGACATAAATATTGAAAATGGAGAGCAGAAAGAATAAGGACAAAAGCCAACTGCTAAAAAGAAGGTGGCAATCTTAGAAACAGATTATTCCATAATTTGAGTACCACTGGGATTTTCAGGAATTTCCTTTGAAACATCTTGGCAAGTCTTGAAAGCAAGGTATTAGACTAAGCAGACTGTGGCTTGATGGAGTATAGCAATTCTTACACCAATGGGAGGTCTTCAGTAAAGCCTGACATGGTACAGGCTATTGCTAAAGCTAGAGCATACAGGATGAAGTAATAAAAAAAAGTATGTTGTTTTTAAGAGGAAAATAAATCCCCCACTCAAAGCTGGTCTTTCTATATAGCTGTAGGGTATCCATCCCTCTCAGGTTAGTAAGGTATAGCTGAAAGATCAGGTTAATGGAAAGGAAAGCTCTACAATTTTTCCTGATTTTTCTCCTGTATGTGCATATGTTTCTATATGACCATGTGCACACACGAGCATACTCAGTACTCTGTGCAGAGACTAATGGATCTGGTGTGACAGATTCAGCATCTGTGAGTTTCCCAAATTACCACACCTGCAGAAAAAAAAGGGTTGTTTGAGTCCCTCCGTCCGTCCCTGGTGTCGGACTTGTACAAAGCTGTGTTTCACACAGCTCAGATCTTTCAGATGCATCACTTAAGCAAGTCATGAGTGGGATGAAGTGTTGGGGACACAGAGAGGGAATGTTTTACAGAAATGAAGGGCTTCAGGGAAAGGATTGGAAATGGAAAAAGAGCCATGATGGACTGCGCTTCTCTAGCTGTCAGATGCAGCTTGGAAGTCAACCAGGATGTCTAGAAAAAGCACTTTTTCATATCCTGGTGACTAAGTTCTTCTTCTTTCTTTTTTTTCTCTGATGGTTTTTAAAGTCTTTTAAACTTCACTTATAGGAAAAAAAAAGACAGTTATATGAAAACCTCCTTTTTTTATACACAAAGTTTTGTTTCTGACCAACCAGGGCAAATGTGGAATTGGTGCCAGCACTGAGGGAGCTGCACACACAGAGAAAGTAAAAAGCTGACCAAAGCATCTCTGGAAATCCTTTTTTTTTTTTTCAAACTCTGGTTTCTAAGATTATGATTGTTATTATTTTCTGTTATTAGAGGCCCTAGGCAACAGTGGAATAGCACTGGGCATGGGACTTGCAACAGCAATTCCTGCCATAGACTAAATAGGTGAGGCGAGTGAATGGGAAAAAGGTTGCAACATGCAAGGCAGAGATCAAACCGTGTTAAGTGGTGATGCTGAGAGCTGCAGATGTCTCTTGGATCCCACAGCATTAACCACAACCTCAGTTTCTCTCAGCTACACCTTGCACACCTAAAGGTATCACCAGTCCCATCACTGCAGGTTGCAACTACCCATGGGTCCAAGTCACCTCCACTTTCCTGCTGCTGGGAATGAGATGCCTTGCGTACAGTCCCACTGAACATGAGACCCTTGTCTAGGTGACTGCACTGAAGGTAAAAGTCTCTGTCTAGTCACCTGACTTGAAAAAATGCTGTTGCTAAAAAGAAAATCAAAGTTTGTTTTTTTTGTTTTCTTCTGGTTGGAAGTTGTTTTTCACCTGTTTAGTGACAAAACCACACATGGTTCCCATACTGTACCTGTTGGGGCACATTCTCAGGATGTCCTTCTGCTCCCAGCCGGGGGTCTAAAGACTGAAGCCATTTCAACATCTTTCTGGCTTCTTCTCACCAGCACTGAGAGTTCAGGTCTTCAGAGACCTCTTGGAGTTCATTGTATATTGCCTTTCTTATCAATCGGTTAGGTAAATATTCAGTACTTTGTGTAGGATATCTTGATAGCTTTCTCTCTGTTTTTTTCTTTAGGACTCTTTTTTTTTTTTAAATATGGCTTTCTAGGAATAGGTGACCTGCAGGGTGCCAGGTTTCCCTGCAACACTTATTTTATTTTATGGAATGAAGTGGTTAGGATTCAGCCATTTAGGTGAGAAGAAAGTGCTTCCTCATCAGAAGCAGTGTTGTCTGTGTTTGAGCTGAGGTCACCTTCTTTTTTACTTAACTTTACTTTACTGCAAGTGTATTCAAATTGTAGCTCCTTAATACCTTAGTGGGTATGTTTTGATTTTTGCTGCTCCTATTTGACCACTATCTGAATGTGACGTTGCTTTGGGTTTAAGCTTCTGCATCAGCAACGTGTAGCTTATGATGCACCTGCCCTACCACGCAGAAATTCATGAAGTAAGTTGTTACACGGTATGCGGCTTGGTTTGTTTGTAGAGCACGTGTAACAAGGGCTCTTCAAACCCTCTCTTCCAAGGGAACAGTCTGCAAACACCTTTTCAAAGTCCCTTTGTAATGTTTGCTTTTTTCCATTGGACTACAGGCAATATTTGGATTATCATATAAGGTTTCCAGGGATGGGGCATCTACAACCTCTCTGGGCAACTTGTTCCAGTGTTTCACCACCTTCACCGTAAAAAAAAAAAAAAAAATTTGTACATTATGCTTTTCTTCCTCAAAAAATGACAAATTCTAATGAGGGAAAATTTAACCTGTTGGCTGATATGAATTCTTTGTGGTTTTTTTCTGATGAAAATATAAACATCATGCATATATGTATATATACATATGTATATATGCATCTATAAAAATATATCTAAACAGGTATATAGAAACGCTTCTAGCTACTGCATGAAATGATTGGGATAGCACAGTGACAATTAAACAGCACATGATCTAACAGGGTTGTGAAGTTAATAGTGGGTTTTTCCCACTATCTGGGCAGAGGAACATATTGAAAAGATACATAAACAGCTACTGCCTTGTCATGGGGCTGGCAAGTAACACAAGCTTTCAGAGGAGCTTTTAGTTGAGAATCCACTCCTGGACATCAGCACAGATTGGATAAACACTTTTTTATACTGAACCCCTTGAAATCATCATGAGCCATGTGGGCATGCTTTCCAGTAGACTCCCTTGAATAAGAAGTTGATAAATAGCTTATATCACACATTTGTCCTGTAGAGACGATTTACTCTGGAATCCACAGAAGTGTGACAGTAGAGCTGGCTCAAGGCTTGGAACTGTTAAGCCATCTTGGTGTCAGAAAACCACATTGTTTTTATTGAATCAGACACACTAAGCAAAGCTCTTTACATTGCTTTCCTGCAGCTGCAGCCGGTCTGTATGCTTGTGCAATAAGTGCACTGTCATCATCCATCAGTGTAGGTGGCAAAGAATAGGAGCAGGCCAGACAAGCAGCCAGCTTTCAACGTCTTCTGAGTCTGTCTCATCTATAAACAGTGTCATTGACCATTGGACAATTCAGATCTGCACTCAATGGACCTGTTCGTTGTTCACAGTGTGGTCAAAGGGCTGTGGTCTGTGTGCAGCAGGAGTCCACAGCTCCGTGGCTTTCTGACGCCAGGCTAAGGATAAACTTTTTCTACAAGAGACTGCTCACTCTTTTCTCCTTTGAAAATTCTTGAGCAAATACAGCGTCTTTCTCCATGCTGTCCTGATGAAGTTGAGCACATCCAGTTCTGGTCCCATCATCTACGGCATCAATAAGTTGTAGACAATCCAGGATCAAACAGCCTAAGTCCTGGGCTATCCATGATCCTCATCATTACAAACATTTTTGCAGCATCCATCTAGGACAACTTCGGGGTTCCTCAAAGTAATATTTTAATAGTTTTACAGCTGAAGCAAAGACAGGGATAAGCTTTGCATACCATCATTTATTTCTAAAGAACAAACATAATGTTTGCAATATTTTCAGGGATGTGGCTTTTGTAGAGACTGAGTCAAATTTCATTCAAATGGGAGGAGTTTCTTGCCCAATAAAAGCCAATTCTGTGCACAGAAAGTGGTATTTGTCAAAGTTCAGTTTCAGTCCTGTTGTGTTGATGCAGTAGAGAAGTCTCTTTCGTGTACTTCAGAAGTCTTTTAGAGTACAGTAACATCATCCAGACCATCATGGGCAACTAGGTTGGTTATTGAAAGTCATGGACATCATTTTCAGAAAAAGTATGTGGTGTCTGATATGAATGCTTTAGGGCAAACCTTTAAAATGGTAAATTATTATGTATAATATGTGCTGTTAGGTCTCTGCTGCCTGCCAGCAGCATTACTTGGTGAGACACACTCTGTATAGCAGAAGTGTAAAACATTTTTGTCCATCAGAATAAATACTTGTTCAATGGTGACATTGTCTGGATATGTCTGTCACCATGACTTCATCTGGCCTTCTTAAGGTCATGCAGAGATGAGTATGAAAATAGTATGAAAAGCCTTGTTCTTTCCTATGATTATTAGCGAAACCCATTTCTAAACTGGATCCAGTTACTTCAGTACCATTGTTCCAGGCTCATTTTCTTAAGCTCTTGCGCTACAGGTGTTTCTCACCACAGTGGCAAACATAATTTCTGTTGTCTTTCTGTCATACTAGGTCAAATAGTTATTCTCTGCACAAGGTCTTTTGTATAGCAAAGTTTTATTGGCATGGTTTCTTGTAAGAGTGTTATACACTTTGGTGGCATTGAATTTGTGTGTCTGTTAATTATTTGCATGTGTTAATACCTGAAGCTGGTGTCTGCATTGGGTGGGGTATCAGTATATCGAGTATAAATTTTGTCAGGTATGAAAGCTAATAAAAAAATCAAATTTATGTGTAGGTAGACAAGCACAGGAATTTTGTTTTGCAGGCAGCTCAGGAATTTGGTTCTGCAGGTGGCTCTAGACATTGCAAATAAAATGACTGGGATGGTATAGACACTGGAGACAACTGTCCAGCTTTGCTTCTGTAGCCCATGACTGTCCTCATGATGTAAAAGAAGCATCCACAATACTGCACACCACACCACATGATGTGTTTGCTACTGCATCTGCACTTACTCAAAACAGTTCCCCTTGGCCCAGTAATTTTTCATACCTGTTGTGGAGGCAGAGACTTCTGCTGAAATTTAGCTAAATGCCCCGTTCTTCCGTAGTGGTTTGCACTGAGCTTTCTTCATTGAAACAGCCACATCATTTGCACTGTGCCTTCATGGATTCGTAAGGACTGCATCTTTTCCCTTGCTATTTAGCAATTCACAGATGTGTGTTTGTGTTACTGTAATTCTCCATGAATCGTTATTATAAACAACATCATTGCTGGCTTAGCGTACTCTGGGTTATCACTTGCATGCTTATTACAGCTAACTTAGTCTCATCAGCAATGGTTAAAAGCTTCTGCCAGATCTGGATCAAGTAGGAATACACTCAAATCCTTTCCATTTGCCATGCTCTGACTGACATGCAATGATCTGCTATTTTAAAGCAGCAGCACAGTTTTTGTTGACTCAGCTGGCTATTTTCCATGCTGCTGAAATTCATAGTGTTCACCTACCACATTTATTTTAGGCACAAAAAATTCTTAAAAACTAAGAGTGTGCTATTGTGTTTGTCACTGGCAAAGAGGAGTGCCTAGGATGCAGACCTGCCTGCAGATCCACTGTGGTGTTTATGAACAGTGTTTCTTCAAAAGCTTGTGGCTGCTAATAGCAATTGCAGTTTTCAGACAATGTAGTCCTGGTAGTAAAACGAACCACAGACTCCCCTGAGGCTCTCCAGGGATACGTTAGGTGGATTCAGAGTTACCAGAGATAACTGCATCCCTGATTTGTCTGTGCAGTGACTAGAAACCAGGAGCATGGAGTTTAGGAGTGTATCCCCAGGAAGGACCAACCTGCGCAATGCACGGCCACACCTGCAGCAAGCCAGTGGGTGTCATTGCCAAATGTACCGGAAGGCTGGCTCCTGTTTTCTCTTTTACCTCCTACCTTACCCCCAGTGCTTGTGCTGCTCTCTCTGCTGTCACCCATCTCACCCACACCACTCCCTCTCCAGCCACTGTTGCAGCTTTACTAGCTGACTTCATTTCAGATTCTTCTTTTGCCTTCCCAGCACATAAGCAACTATGCAATATCTAACTACCAGCCTCAGTACTGATGCTCAGTACTGATGCATGGGATTTTCTATACCAATGGAAGTGTTTTTCTGTACTGTACCTGTGTGGACGTAATCATGCAGGCCAACAGCCATATGAGACTCCCTGGGAGTAGAAAGTCTAACAGACTAAGCTCTGGTTTGCTGATCCCTGTACCAGCAAATACATGCATTTTAAGAGGAACATAAACAGAGCTTGTCCTGGCTATAGGGCAGCCAGGGAGATGCAGCTGAACTTGCAAGACAGTCAGCCTTCTTGGTAGACACCTGGGCTAGCAGCCAGGGGACTCAGGTTTAATTTACAGTTAAGTCATCTATGTTTATTTCTCAGAAAATACATATTTAAAAAATTTTGAAATTAAAACATGGCTAAAACTCTCTACAGTAAACAGAGGTCTTTAAAAGAAAGAATGGCTGCCAGCTTTGCTTTTTGTTCAAGCTGTAACAGATTTGAAGTTTATTTTATACCCAAGGCTTAAAATGATGCTTGAGACAGTTCTTCAAAAGGAGCTGCACATCTGTGGAAGCACTCACCGAATACTTCAGATAATGCTAAATCTGTGTCGGATGCCCCAGAGATCAAGTCAAAGAGAGAAGTGATTGTTTTGCTTTTGATATCTACACCCACCCCCCCTTAAAACCAGTGACATTCCAGCTGCAGGCACATTATCAGTAGCCTGAGATCAGAATAGCTGTCAAGTACTTTCAATTTGGAATAAAAAACAAACAAGCAATAGAGGTCATGAGTTAAAAATGTAGGACATGCTGTTAAGGTTCTCAGACCTCGTCGTTCTCCCACAGACAGGAAGCTGTAATATCTCTCCATATAATTTGTATATCATGGTGGTGAAGGAAGCTCTAACACAGACAAAGCACTATTCCGGATAATGCTTCTGCTGTGTAATTGCTTGAAAAATGAAACTCTGTAGGACAGGGAGGTTAACAGGACAGACTGATTTTTCTCAGGGTTCTCATATCTATGTCTTCAGCAAAGCCTGTGTGAAACCAGTGCATCCCCACCCTCACAAGATGGGAACAAAACGGCTTCATGCTGACTCTGCTGAGTCTCCTGTGCCATGCAGTGCAGGACATCCTGGTGCAGCCGGGCAACTGCATTTTGCAGTTTAGGGGTCTAGATTTTATTTTCAAAACTCCAGAGGTCTTAGGTGATGAAGTGAGTCAAATTTACTGAGTTTTGCCTTAATGATAATTTCCTCTCAAAGAGGCTTTTGTCGGGAACAACAGAGGATTTTGTTAGTGCTGAAATGGCTTGTGGCGAGGGAGTCCCTCCACCAGAGTTTGGCTGTATGAAGAGTCCATGAAGTCTTCTGCTCACCTTAATCCCCCAGTGTTATTCTGTAGATGAGTCCTGAGGATTTACGTTTCCTAAAGCATGACTGGTCCCTCCAACACTACCTTCTGACCTAACAAATCTCAGTCCTCACACTTTGAGCTCCTTTCTTTGAGGGCCCTGGAAGACTGCAGGTGTTCATATCCCATCCTGCTGCCTTCTAAACACTCAGAATCACTTTTT
>WAAD01014642.1:135238-215647 GCA_013389945.1 Fregata magnificens
GCTGATAAATGATGGAGAGCGGCTTGGCAAGCTCCTCTGCCAGCTCCCTCAGCACTCTCGGGTGGATCCCGTCCGGCCCCATAGACTTGTGAGCGTCCAGGTGGCGCAGCAGGTCGCTGACCGCTTCCTCCTGGACTGTGGGGGGTTTATTCTGCTCTCGGTCCCTGTCTTCCACCTCAGGGGGCTGAATACCCTGGGGATAACTGGTCTGAGTATTAAAGGCTGAGGCAAAGAAGGCATTAAGTACCTCAGCCTTTTCATCGTCCTTGGTGACAATGTTCCCCCCCGCATCCACCAGAGGAGGGAGATTCTCCCTGGCTCTCTTTTTGCTGTTAATGTACTCGTAAAAACATTTTTTATTATCTCGTACAGCAGTGGCCAGATTGAGGAAAGGGAGTGGAAAATGTTATGCCAGCAACTCATGTTTCATCTTTAATGATGTTTTACCCTGACTTGGGGATGGTGCTGTCAATCTGATCTCAGAGAAATGTCTTGAATGCTTGTGAAACAGGGAAGCTGATTTCCTGAAGCAAGGAGCAATGAGATCCTATGGTGGTTGGCTGAATAAAAAAATGTGAATATGCAGCTCCTCACTAGTGGGCTGGGATCCTGAACATGTTACTTACCGACCTATACTGTATTATTCTGGATCTGCTGCTTGCAGACAAGCTCCCATGCTCAGTTCTTATAGCAATAATTCTTTGAGTGAGCTGTCCATTATTATGATTGGTATTAATTGCCATATTATTAACGCACTAGAATGAACTGACTGCAGTCAGGACTGCTGCCCCGTGGTAGAGGGCTGTTGTCACATACTTTATAGTCTGGAGAGACTACACTTTAAAACCATGTTTAATAGAGTGTATAACAACAACAACAACAAAAGAGCTAATAAGGATAACAGTGCTAGAAATTCACAGGTCTAAGGCCTTTTAAAAGTTAAGCAGTTAGAGGTATGGACAAGTGTTAGTGAAGCTCAAAAACCCACACTTTCATTTGGGTGGAACAGGATATACTGTACCACTCTGCTGAATCTTCTAGTGAGTCAATAAATTTTTAATATCCATCATAACATATTTTATGTCAATCATTTAATATCTGTGATATCAAAGATAGCCTTCAGATAGCTCTGAAACATTGTTATAATACATTGGCAGAAATGACCCTGTGTTTGCACTCACTTAAGACTTTAAGAAAATGTTTCATACATTTATAAGCAATACTAAACAACTACATAAAGAAATTCATCAGGACACACACAACCTGAAGCCAAACAAGGGCTGGCTGTTGTTGATTTCTGAGTGGTTCAATGCAACACCTGAGTCACAGAATCACAGAAGTATTTTCTGGAAGGAACCGCTGGCAGTCATCTGGTTCAACTTTGCCTTGGAGCTGGACTATTATTTACACCAGGTCAGATTGGAGCGAGCTGTCTTCCAATGTGGACTGAAAGAACAAAATACTGATATGATATTCTGGTGGTGTCCAGTTATCCAAAGGCAGAGTATTAGTTTCACGCTAATCTTGTGAGATGCAGGTATATAATTATTATATATGATGTAAATTAAATTGTAGGTCCAATTGCAATACAGGAAAGATAAATGCTTTGCTCCACCTCTGGGCTGTGAATAGAAAACATGTGTCCTGACATATTCTTTAACATTTTTTAAGTGTCATGATTTGTTGGGCCTTCCATAAAAATATCGCTATTAATTTTTAATGATCTTCATCATTCCCTGATTGTACCTAAAAGTATGCAAATAGAGTACATTGATATAAAATCTCCCAAATACCTGCTTTGCCAACACAAAGTGTACCCTGTTATCATTCAATGTGGCATAAGATTTGGACACCACCCAGGTAAGGAGCACAGATAATGCCGCTTGGCTGAGCTGTGAGTGCTGTCCCCGTGCATGCTTACAGTCTAGGCAAACAGAAGGGAAAAATGTCAGCTTAAACTTCAGCAGGCATTTTAGCTCAGCAGATGCATGGTGACTTGTAAAACACTTCTGCATTTCATATCCCTTGAAAGACATGGGCTGATAAAGCTGGCAATTACTATGAGATACTCATCTAGGAAACCTTGGCATCACATTTATCACGTGTATAAGCTGAATAGTGAATAGCAGGCTGTGAGGACAATTTCTTAACTCCTTTAATGCTGGCCTTTGCCGCACCATCTGTGCTCCACCAGTATTTCAGTGAGGAGAGACACAGTGCAGAAGTGTGGTTCTATGCCACCCGTCCTGCCCCCTACGCAGCACTGAAGTAGTTAACTCTTCATTTCGCTGGTCTCCTCCTCCCCTTTGCTGTTGGGTCGTTCTCACACCATGCCAAAACTGTGAGAACTGGCATGGCACGAACCTTGCTGATGGATCTGGCTCTTGCACATACGAATGCTACAGCTGTGTTTGAGTTTGTATTTGCTAGCAAGACGACCATAAGACAGATGTTTGGGAGGACTGTCCATTGCTGGGTTACAGAAAAAGGGATCAAGTGTGTTCATTTGGACCATGGGCGCAATTTATATTCAAAGTCCTTCAGTACACTCTGCTGTCCATCACAAAGCTCCAACTGGAGCCAAAATATTTCCTTTCACCTCTTTGTTGCTTGATTTGCAGTAAATATTGGAGCTCTTTGTTTCCTCCATTACTGGCTGGTGGATTAGATAGGGAGAAATGATGCAGGCAGCAGATGTCCAAGCACCTGCTGCAAGGTCTTGACTCTCAGCATGGTACTACAAGAGCTGATAGTTTGCAAATGTGATAATGTATACTCAGGGGACACCATCCAGTGCTTTCACTCTTGCTGGACTGTAACAGCATCTTTGAGCTCCCCTGACTGCTGGGCAGGGGTGAGATGATGAGCACTGGACTCAACCTTAGAGTATTGAACATGTCAGGAGCTGTAGCTACTCTGAGTGACCTCCACTGGCTGCAAACCTGAGAGCTCTTCAACGTGGTCAAGCCAGGAACATGGCCAACGTGGTGTTTTCATGGAGAAGAATAAAGGGATTAGTTCTCTAACCCACTACTGCAGCGTGCTTTTGACTTTAGAATAAAATGAACTGCATCTGTTTAAACCACCTGTGGATCTGGCCCATAATTTTCACGATTGCAGCATCGTGTTACAGCAAACCACTCAGAAGATGGTTCAGATATAGTGTCAAACAGAATTTGGCCCAGTGACTGTAACCAAAGTCAGAATATTACCAGTTAATTTGTACACATGCCTGTGGCTCTTATTCTTGGAAACAACCTCCCTGCGTGACTGTAAAATGCTGCTATTTCTGCTGCAAAATGTACATTTTTCCTGCGGTAGACCAACTCATCTTGGAAGCGCTGCTCAGCTGATGTAGCTGTTTGTGGAACATCCTGTCTTCGTGTGTAGGAACTTCTGGCATAATGCAGTAGAGAATGCAGCTGTATGGCACCTGCATCCACTGTGTTGTACCTGTACAACAGGGGATTAAATTCAGTCTGGGTGCAAGCAAAGGAAATTCTGCTGCTACAGGAAAATGTGCCTGTTGCAATACAGGTCTTGTTCTCCTCCCACAGAATGAAGATGGGGAATTGACTTCATGATATTATTTGAAACCGTCAGGAAAAAGTAAATAACTGGTCTGCAATCCCCAGACACATTCTAGTGGGAGATTTTTAAGGCTATTTGAGCATTCTGAACTACATTGTTTCCCCCTGAGCCGAAAAATTCTTCCCTGCCATTCTGCACCTTCTATTGATCATGGTTCAAGGATCAAAGTAAAGTGCATTTTGTGAGAAGCAAAGGTTAAAGTCATTCGCAAAGTTTCTTGACTCTGCTGGGAGTTCAGGGGCAAGCATTTAGGCAGCAAATACAGGCTAGAGTCCTCGTGTCCTGCTGTCTGTCCATCTTCTGGCATCTGTTCTGAAAATCTTTTTGCTTTTGCAAGGACTGCATCATGCATAAAAAACCAGCACAGGATCTCAAAAACATGGAAGAAGTCACCGCCCTGGTGTCAAACCCACAGACCTATTTATCAATATGGTATTTCTCCTGCATTCACAAATGAAGCAGTTATCCCTCTTCCCTGCTTGTTAATGGTGAGAGGATTTTGTCCCTCAGGTTTAATTAAGCACCAAAAGTCATGGCTTTATTTATTGATAAGCCTTTCCAGGGTGCCCGTTGTATCTGAGGCCACTCAAGCCATGACCCCACCGCATTCCTTGGGAGGCAGGGAAAGGTCTCAGGGGTTTATCGCTGCCACCTGGGAGTTCAGCCATCACTAACTGAAATAGTGCTAAATGTGCAACCTGCCGATACCGGAGTCACCACTGGCTGTGGAGGTGGGGTGATTATAACAATATCTGACTTGCTATGATATGAGACACTGTACCTAGAAAACAGTTTGAGGGAGACTGGATGGAAGAGACAATAAGGCAGAAGCTGTTAATCCCTTTAACACATGCATGATAATTGGTATAAAAGCTTACGCACCTGAATGTACTTGAGGTAGAGAATAAATGTGAAAACAGTGCTGTTTTTTTGCAAGACCACTATCAGTGTTTTAAAAGGTTCTAATAAAAGCAGGATCCTGAAAATGTCATGTGAAGTTCAAATCTAAAACTTGCATCTTTTCTGGGTTTTCCCATTTCTGACAACAGCAAAAAATTTGCAGCTTAGGAAAACTCCCAGGAGAGGAAGTATCATTTATAGCTCAGTCTTTTTTTTTCTTTACAATACCATGTTGCTGGTAAGCACGTACTTAGAAATTAATTGAAAAATAATAATAACAAAAAATTAGGAGAACTTTTCACCTCTGTGAATACCTTTTTCTTTTCCCTTACCAGTGCTGCATATGGAATGGGGAAGAAGGTGTCATAAATCCACAAAATAATTATTCCCCATTTGCTGTATTACATTTTGTTTATATTCCCTGGCTGTTATTTTATGTTAAATCTGCAAGTCCTCGTGTTAGATTTTAGCTGCCACCCCAGCAAATGAGCACATAACACATAACCACTGTTGCTGCAGAGATTTCCAAAGCTTAATTACTCTCTGGTTATGTTCATGAGAGTTTTAAATATTTCTGAGGGGCCTTGGTAACTGTAAATTTTTGCGCAAAGTTGCTTTTTGATTGGAAATAACTGGTCTATCAGGCACAAAACCATCAGATGTTTTGCCACTAAAGGTTAAATTGACTTTCATATAAAACCTAATAAGGTTTTGACTTTTTAGGTCCAGGTAATCTGTCCCTCTCTGTCATGTCCCTGGAGAAAAGGAACTTCAGACTTTCATGATGTTAACGTCAAATTGCAGAGTTTGAAAGAAGAGAAATTTTGATATATGACAGAACCTTTTGCTTTCAGTAGTGAGGACCTCTTCTCAGTGGTGTCCTGGGTACCTACCAGATGTAAAGAGGGAGAAGTTAACTGCCGTAAGGAGCATGTGGTCAAGAGGTGATGGAAGAGATCAGAGGGAATAAAAGCAACTACAGGATTTTCTGTACAAATCTATAGGCAGCCTCATAGAATGTGTCTGAATAGATAGTTCAGCAGAATATAGCAGGGTCTTGCAGACAAGCTCAGAGAAGCCCAGCCACGGATTTCTATTTTTCTCCTACATTTTAGATAGCAATATGGCATTCCCATGGTTTTGTTTTTACACCATCAGACCTGGTACGGCTTGGTTCAGACAAGCTCGCTCAGCCAGGGTGAGAGGCTGCAGACCATAACGGCACACAGGCTGTTTGGCCATGCTGAGCAAAGGAGAGTAGAGCAGAGGCACCCGAGTTAGCGCTCATCAACACTGATACGTGCAGTCGTCTTAATTGTGGGCCTGAAAATAATATTGCTGTGTTAGCCTGCCTCCACACCACCGCTCAAGAGGATTACCTTTGGTCATGCTATACTGCTTCCACCTCTGGACTGACATTTCTCCCATTAGCCTGGGAGTCTCTGAGCCATGCAACACTGAGTGGACTAGTCAGAGTAAAATTTCCCTCTATTCAAAGAGCACCACTTTGCAAAGCAGTAGTGAAGTGGAACACAAGTGTGCGTAGCCTCCAGGACAGTTGGCTGTGGAGAATTAATAATCTGAGCTCGCGTCGGGAGGAACTGCTGTTTCTTTGTCCCTCCATGAGCACAATCAGGGTCCGTAAGACCTTTTCTCCAGTAGACCCTGGGTTTCAGTCTCAGACTTCTTTCTTCATAGTCAAAATTGCTTCGTTTCTAGTTCTTTGCAATTATCTTCATAAACAGATTGAAACAGATGGGTAAAAGTCATCCTCTTTGTTGATTCCAAAGACTTTGGTTGAGCAGTAATATGAGACCAGCCCATATTTAGAAAGTTGATACGGTTAAAGTTTGAGGAGCTAAATGATGGTTCAAGATATGCACCATGTAACAGGAGAGCTGGAGGGAGAGCACAAGTTACACTCCCAGCGGAAGCAGGGTATTTAGCACAGCATGGAGGCATATTCCATCAGGTCATTCAAAGGCATCTACCCCCGCCTTGGACTGCTGCCCCAGCTCTTATTACGTCTGAGTGGGGAGCGGTCCAGGCTATTTCTCCACCAGAGATGACCGAGACCTGCCTAGCACAGACGCAGGGGTGACCAGGTTAATGAGACAGAGAGCAGCACCGTGCTGGGTTGGAGACGTACTGATTCACTATTTCCAGCAGGTGATTTTTGCTAGTGCAGCTCCTCAGGCCCTTGTTAGAAGTGAAAATAGCTTTGCCCATGGGCACATTCTCTAAGGAGAGCAGCTGTTTTCATAAAAACGATTAAAATCTGTACCAACGAGACATTTTATCAGAGTTCTGGCCAGAAACCCCCCTGCTTAGCTCCCCCTGCAAATCTCCTTGCAGGTGTTTCAAGAGGGAAAGCTGAGAGAAGGAAAAAAGCAAGGCTTAGCCAAAAGTAAGCATGACTAACAAATTACTCATAATTAAGGTTTGTTAATTGCATAGAACCCAATTAAACCTTTCCACGTCTAAAATGGAATAACTTATGCTCACAGCAGAGCTGTTTAGCTATTAGACATTTTTGGTGACACTTGTCTGTTGATTTGCCGTTAGATAACTTCTTGGCTTGAAGCCAGCCGGGACTGAGCTAAGAGACTATTTGTACATGTGTTTGCAGCACATTTTCACAAAGGGTTGCCAGAGTTTGGCCCATGATGACTAGTGAGTGGATTTATTACATTATTATTTTAGATTGTTATATTATTATTATGCATGACTGACATCGTGAAATTCTTATGTTACAGAACTATGTAGAGTTAATATAAAACAGTAAGCCAGAGAGGCATTTTTCATAAAATTCCAACCTAAAGTGCAAATTTTATGTAACTGAAAAGTCATGACTTTATGTAGCATTTAGAACTCTGCTAGAATGAGAATATCTCCCCAAAACATATTGCCACAAAGTGCACCTAGACGAAGTCTTTCCCATGATTCAAAAAAATGCAGATGACCAAAAAAATATCATTTCCAAGAGAGTGTGCCTCTTCCCTTCTCAGTTTCAGCTGGGACCACAACTAGAAATACCAAAATACCACAGAAATTTAGTTCTTGTGGTACTTCCAGCCCCAGCAGAAGCAGGAAGTATTAGAAATCTTCCAATAAATCACGTTTTCATGAGATTTCCAGCACAGTGTTGCAAGCTCGAGAAGTTTGGATAATAAACCCAGCTCTGCTTGTCCATCTGAATCAAACACCTCACCCTCGGGAGACTTACCTTTATACTCAAGGACTGTTCTGTCTGAGATGCTGCTGATATTCCTTCTAAGCCATAACACTTCTTCGGTTTCACATTAAGTCCAGCTATAAATTGGATTAAATCTTGTTATGAAAGACAGATTTCACTTTGGCCTTCCATTTCTGTTAGCTGCAGGACAGGTTTTTCCCCTCAGGACAAAGGCAACTGCAAGACTCAGCAGTTTGAATGCCCATGGCAGAAGAGCTGCAGCAGTCTGCTCTTTGGGTGCATACCTGTGTGTGGACAGGTGAGAAACAGTATCATACCATGGAGAAGAAAAAATGAACACAGCCTGAACTGCACCTGAACTGGCCATGGCAGAAGAGATAGGACTTACAGGATGAGCTGGTGAGTCAAAGAACTTGAAGACCCATAAGAAGAGCTGTCTGTCTGATGCACCCTGACCTGCCCCTGGCAATCAGCTCTTCCTTGTACAGAAGTGCATCAAAGCCACAGAGCCCAGCACCAGCTTCTCCTCCTGCGTGGTACAACCTGTAAGACACTGCGTTCTGTGGTTGGCTGATCGGATGAGGAGGGCTCACCAGATCAACCTAAGTAGGTCTATGTGATGGTGGCAGTATCAGGCATGTTTTTCTGTCCTTTCAGAACAGAGCTTCACTGAAACCTCTGTAAGACATCAGGTCAGTGTGATCGCACCAGAGAGACTTTCATTGTATGCTGGTTGAAATTTCACCACAGACAGATCACAAGATTTGCATGACCTTGTGATCTCTTTTGTGAGTGACGGTTGTGCAACAGATCCCCTGGTAAGATAAGACAACATGAGGGTTTACACAAAGTAGGAAAGTTTACTAGAGATACGGCTTGCCACTCTCCTCTTTTAAAGAGATAACGCCTACGTTTCAGGCTCAGGCTCAATGTTTGTATTCTCTTTTGAGGTTTAGTGTGATGCCAGTTCTGCAGTCCTCAACTCATAAGACCTCTCTCTGTACTAGGAAGACTACTGGTTGAAAGCAATAATTATTGGCAAACATTTCTTTGCTCCCCAGCAGCTGATGCTGAGTGCAGCATAAACAGGATAAATACATGTTGACCACTTTTGTAGCAAGGGCTGTTGAAAGGGTTGTAGCCTAAGGTGGGTTTTTTTCCTTCCATGTTCCCTTTACACTGCGCGAGATGGCTGCGAGAGAGCTACTCTTGTGTAGCTAACCTCCCAGGTTACGGGTAAGAGAGAAAAGAAAGAAAGAACAGCTCACCTCCTAGTATTTTGACTTGGCCTTTCGACTAGGCATTTCAGCATTTGTGTTGGCGGAGGTGGCTGGAGGTACCCCCCTCACCTCCCCAGGTGCGGTTTTGCTGGGCAGCTGTCATCTCCGCTTTCTGCAGGCTGCACTTTTACAGTTCCCAACCCTCTGGTGCCTGCAGACCCAGGCTGCTATTTTGTTCAGTGCAGACTGTCACAGAGGGAAACATGTGCTCATGCAGAAACGTTGCTTTTGTTCTTGTGCTTTTGTTCCCCTCATTTAAAATGTGAACATATCTGCTTGCTCTTTTGTATGGAAACCCCCCCCCAAACTATTTCCTGAGTTAGAAGTCTGAAGAGACACAGGCCTTTGAAACATTTTCTTGGTGTGTGGGCAAAAACTAACAATAACTTTGTTATAACATATATATGACCGATTCTGCTGATACTCAGATTGCAAACTGTTTTGGCTGCTTGCACTCACAAATGCTTTGTCCATTTCTGGTTTCCTTTGCATTTAGTGTAAGATCTTGTGAACATTTCTATTCATTTAAAAATAAAACCCAAAGCCTTTTTTGCTGACCATATGAATTTCTTCAAGAGCACACACACACATATACACACACATACATATATAACTTAGGAAAGAAATTTTTTTTTATAGCATTGCCTGTATGGACAATAAAGTGCCCACTAAATATAGTTAATATTAAAAGTTCCCATAACACATCTTAGGTTTCAGGAATTTAGAACCTGGCTATAAACAGTGACTTTCAATACCCAAGAGAATACAATTTTTCCTTAAAAAAAGAAAAGAAGAGTGTGTGTTGAACTGGCCATTGTTTTTCCCTCCAACAGGAAGCCTTTCCGTAACTGTTCGGTTCAATGATGTGTTTATTAGTTTTGAACCACTGCTGTGGTTAGTAACTCCGTCTCTTTCTTTTGAACATAGCGGTGTGTTCTGGGATGCATTGCACGCTCTTCCTCTTAAAAATAACATCAGAAAACAACAGACTTTGCAATAAAATGGGAGAGAGGATGTTTGTTTGGAAATAACGATTTGGGGTTAGTCTCCTGTTCCTGTTATAAAATATCGTGATGGGAACGTTGAGTGATGTTATCAGTATGCGCTTTATAAATAGGCCGAAGGGACAGTTACGTGGTAAGACATACTGGCTTCAGAGGTGAACAGGGTGGCACAGGTACCAAAAGCATGACAGTGCATGCTGTGATGGTGAGAGCCACGGCTGGCTGGGCAGCAGACACTGAGTGCTGCGCCCAGGGCAGGGCTGCAGGGCGGGGGTGGATGCTTTCGATGCACAGCTAAAATCTAAATCGTCTAGGACAAAGAGATGAGCCAGCAGTGACAGAAAATGGTTACTGTCCATCCAGCAAGGCCTGGGTGGCCTGTGGCACAATGGTTTAGTAGCCGATGGTCGCTCCCCAGCAAGCAGTGTGTCTGGACAAGCATTTGTGGCTCAGGAGCTGCTTGTCATCGCTGGAATTACTTAATAGCCACCATGGAGCAGCCGTCGGCAGGGCAAGGCAATGAACTACGCTGTTAACTGTACATTGGATCCTTTCCCCAGGTCTGGTCACAGGCATGGGAAGGTTGTACTGCTCTCCCAACTTTGTACCTCTTTTTTAAGTAGGCAGGAGAAGGCTGACTGTAGATTTGGCTTTTTTCATTCTTAATAAGGTGACTGATTAGATCAGAGATTTCTGGGGAACCAAAGGATAATGGCAAAACAAGATGAGGGAGTTCCTGTCCTCTGTATGCTTCTGGGCTTTTTCAGGGCATTTTGCAGAATAAACCAATCTAGACCTATCTCGCAGTCTTTTCTTCTTACTTGTACAGGCAAGTTGGGAAAGTTTTTACTGGAATCACTCATCTGCTTTCCAGAAGGTTACTGTGGGATAAGGAGGATGCTGAAGTTCAATACTCTTCCCAGGTTGGCAAACTACTCTTTTGCAAAATCTGTGCTTAAGGCTGTTCATCTTGGGATGTCTGCCTGCTCCCCTTTAGAGACACTTGGGGAAATTGTCTAAGAGAAGTGTGAGAAATTTATGTTGTGCTGGTTTACAGATTCTTATGGCAGTTCATGCTCTTGGATCTTGAACTCTCATCTGATGTTATATCACTCAGTGTGGAGGAATATGATCACAAAACCATGGAGAAAATTTTCCGATCTGCCCAAGTTACTGTGGTAAACCTGAGAGGTCAGTTTAAAAAGCGGCTCACTATTTATTTGTAAGGGGTGAAAGACAGTTTTATCATCTATTTCTTAAGAGTTGGTGGCTCTAAAGGTGTGGGGTATGTTGTGAAAAACATCTTGGTGTTGCCAGTGATGGTGGGAGAGCAGGAAAACTTCAGAGGGAAAGTTTAGGAAATGAGTTCCGGTCACACAGACCTCAGCAGAAGGCCAAGCAGGCTGAAATGTCTGAGCCAGAGGGATTCAGGGTTATACAGGGGGAGATAAAAAGCCTGGACAGAGAGAGTTCTTAGGAAAAAACCACACGTCTATAAGTGGGTGAGGCTCCTGCAGGAGAAGGCATAGGAGAGGACCTTTGTTAGCACTCACAGGTGAGTGGTGAGGAGCTGGGTTTACCAAGAAAGACACGGATGGATTGGCTAGTTGGGTAGGAGAAGATCCAGAACAAGGCAGGATCATGAAACCTGCAGGAGAAGGACAGCGCACGGTGGACTGTGTCAAGGAGAATGAGAGCAGAACAGTCTTGGGAGGAGGAAATAAAGAACAATTACTGACTCCATTGGTAAAGCCAGTTGAAACAGGTCTGTTTGAACATCCACCAGCAGTGATGACAAATAGCTCCTGCTGCTTTGAGGAACTTGTCTTCTCCCAAAAGAAAGCCGAAGCACACAAACACATGTTTACACTCTCTAAACAGCAGCAACACGTAGAGCAGAGAATTCAGTCCATGTCTTCAGTGATCCCTCTAGAAATTGTCTTCTGCCAATTAAGTCCACTCATAATTCCACCTAAATACTGCTGTAATTGGCACTGTAAAACTGCTGAGACAGGTGGAAATGGGCTCTGTGCAATGAGATGTAAGATTCGCTATGTTACCCTTACCACAAGTAAATGTCTCAATTGCACGCTGTAGTTCTTGTGGTCTGCCTGTTGATCTCGTGAATGTACAATGGTGGTTAATGCAAAGAGGAACATACATATCCAGACTTGTAGCTACATAGTAAAACCTCACAGAGTCTTCCAGTCAGTATTTTGATGGTATAATTAGAAAGTCCTTTCAAATATGACCTTTTAACTACTGATGCCATCCTGTAGCTTTCACAAAAGTGACTGTGTCAACTGCATCACATGGCTGAAATTAGACTGATTTTCAGCCATGTGATGCTATTTTATCACCCTCAGGACAAAGGTTAAGCCCTCCCTTTCTTTTCTCTGTTAGGCACCACTTTCTTTGGTCCTCTTACTTTGATACTGCTAAAATTCCTGATGACCACAGAGTTAAGAGTTTTTATAATCCACCGTGCGCTTCTCTGATGAAGAACCCTGCCATTGTGCTGCATGTAACAGAAATACCTTCACACAATGAAGCAATCATTCTTCCTCAGCAGGGTCTGAATGTCTTGATTCTCATCCCGCAGCAGGTTTGGCAGGGAACAAATTCCCCAGCTTGCAAAGGGCAGTGGCCAGCATAATCTTTCTGCATTTTAAAACATTCTTTAATGTTAGGCTCTCTGCATTCAAATGGTAACTTTAGCTGACATAGAGTTTTGTAGAATATTTGAATTGCAGCCTATTGAAACTCTACTCCACTGCATTTGTGAATATTTTTATTACAGTATAAATGTGCTATTTTTTCTTTCATTTATTATGGTACAAGCATATTTTTAGTACTTGTTCTGTGGCTTATTTGGAGGCTGCAGCTTCATTTTTCCCTAGGTGGGACATGTGCGTTATTGGAAGCTTGATACAAAAAGGGCAGCATTGAGATAAAGGCTCATAGTTTTTAAATCAACCTAATCCAGCCTGTGGATTGAATGGACAGAAGAAAAGAAGTGTAGTTCTATATGGGGTATTACATGATGGTGTAGATAGATAAATAAATGGACCAGTGTTGGATGCACAGTTGGAGCAAAGTGAATTTACTGAAGTTGAGGATTCCTCCTGTGTGTTTTTCACTGTAAATTTCAAGATTACACATGCATAAATTCAGTGTCTTCCTAAGTGAAATCCAATATAAAATTAATTACACTTTATAGCAGAAAAGGTACGAAAGAGGTCAGGTTTGAAATCCAAGTTTTAAATACTCCCTTTCCTCCCAGTTCTGGAGAGCAAACAAGAAAAACCAGGAGTAAAACCCAACACTAACAGCAACTATCCAAAACCCGGACAGATGCTATGTAAAAATTTAATAACAAAAAAGAAATCATGATGGCCCTGCTTGCTATTTGCAGCATTCATTAGCCATGCTGTATGCCCACCTGGGCAGGAGGGGCATGACGCCCAGCTGAGCAGCAGTGTGTCCCCACCACTGGTGTGCTGGCGATGCTGCACAGCACTGCTGATGCTGATGGAGACTGACTTGAGGGGACCTGTTGGGGCTCCAGAGCGTGGGATGGGCCCCAGGTGCTGGGCTGGGGCTTGCCAAGGGGAAAGGCAGCTGTGCTTCTCCCTGTTCTGCCCGTCCCCTGTTCCCCCATCACCTAGGACCCCCAGCGCCGCCCAGCCTGCACCCACTCACAGTGGGGATGCTCCTTCCTGGCCTCACGCCCCGGTGATGGATAATCATGTTTCACTGATGGCAGGGCAGGGGTTGTGGCAGGGAGGGGGACGCGGGCAAGGGCAGCCCCTTGGTGGCCTGCGAGAATTGGTGTCAGAGGAGACCTGGGGGGCCGGATCCGGCTCGGGACCTGGTGTAATGGCTTCTTCCGATTCACAGCTGCGTAACTCGTGGTGGAGTCAGGTTCATAATACCTAGGGCATGTGATTCACACGAGTGTAAAGGCCGCTGGATACAATTGCACATTTATTTTTACCTAGCACTAAGGGAATTTCCATTCAGTACTATGTGAGCTGCTTGGTCTTGCTCTGTACTGTTTCACTGGTATTTTTCCTGACAATTCACGTCTAAGAAACACAAGACAGAGAGAGACTTAATGTTATGTGAAAGGATTTTCCTAGGGTAACTGTATTCAGTCTTTGCTCAAACTGAACGAATAACTTTGATCTGTCAACTGTGAAAAGTAAACTGGGTGCGACCTTCCGTCATCGGCTAATCGTCTCACTTAATGACATCTGTTAACTTTGTTCTGATATTAGATCATGGTCTTTCTTTGTACTGTCAAGATTTTTCATCCAAGGTCTAATTATTTCACTTTATGTGTATACAGATATCTTGGAAGTCAGTTGCACCTAGTACGAAGATCATTTTTTCTATTTTGAATTTCCAAAACTGATCACAGCGGTCAGATCGACATGGCCTTTTAACAGATAAACACGCCAGCTTAAAGCCCAGCACTGTATTGCAGTCCCTCTCTCCCCCTCATTTTCTTTTAGGCACCTTATTTATTTTTATTCTTAATTGAGAGGGAAGGAGGAAAAGGGAGAATTGTTTCTGTCCCAGTAAAGTTCAATATCTCAAAACAGTTGATTGATGCGACTTGTTATACAGATCTGAACTGTCCCACAGGAAGGAAGAAAAAAATACTGATTTTCAGGCAGTTCTTCCCCTTCTGTCCCTTTCCCTTTCAAAGTTTTTTTATCTTTTAATAGTGGTAAAGGCCTGGGTAGACAGCATTTTGGGGGATTAATGGCCATTTGGGGTTAATGCCCTAAGGCCCTCTGTCCCTCAGCTCTTTCCAAACAGTGATTAATCTCCAGGGGAATGTATGTGCCCTGATCGCTACTGCTGATAATGCTCATCCTTATAGTGTAGATCAAAACGTGTAGACTTATTGTAGTAATGGCCATGTCCTCACCTCCCAGGCTTTGTTCAGTTCAGTCAGCCACAGTTTAAGCCCCTGGCATCATCTGATCACATTCAGTTCAACAGGCATTTTCCCTAAGGTTTGTCTCTCTTGGGACCCAATCCTGCAGCGTGCCCAGTGTCGCTCACCAGTGTTTCGAGACTACTGTCTTCTCCTCTAGTAACTCTAGGGAAATCTCCTCTTAGAAGGTTGTGGGTCTTGGTCCCCTCTCCCCATCCTGTGCAATAGCAGTGGAGGGTGTGGGACCACCGAGGGGTGCGAAGGCAAGGAGCAGGACCTGGCTTTTGGGGTGAGGGGGACAGCGTCAGGAGGCTGGATCAATGGCAGGAGAAGCATTGCACCACTGCGAGCTCTTGCACCCGTTTTGTTTCTCCGCAATGTTGGCTTTCAGCAACTCACACCTCATTTGTTACACTGATGTACACACTGTTCTCTGCCAGGTTCAGGTGAAGAAAAATGGTCGATTAAGTGAATTGCATCATCTGTAGAAGACAGTGCCGGTCAGTAGGTCAGGCCGTACTGTATGTTTGACCAGGTGA
Source organism: Fregata magnificens (assembly GCA_013389945.1). Classification (NCBI taxonomy): domain Eukaryota; kingdom Metazoa; phylum Chordata; class Aves; order Suliformes; family Fregatidae; genus Fregata; species Fregata magnificens. The sequence goes on from WAAD01014642.1 coordinate 150,697, forward strand.
GTAAGTCCAATATTTTTCAGGTGCTTTCCTGGGGATGGCCAAGGATTGCAAGTTGCAGAATACCACAACAGCCATTACAGGTTGGCTAGATGCTGTCTTTGCGGTAGGTGGTTGTTTTCTTGGTTATATTTCCTAGTATCTTGTCTGGTCTAGTTTTCAGTTTCTGAAGCAATTTACCCTGCACCACCTCCTTTGAGAGATTATTCCATAGTCTAGTCTTTATGGTCAGTTAAAAGTACGTGAATGGGTGCAAGTATTTGATTTTAATTTCAAGGAACAGGTTTTTTTAGTTTTAGCTATTGCAAATGTTATCTTTTTAGTTTATTTTTGCTCTTGATAGAACTTTTAAACACAACAGTTACAAAATAATAACTCTGGTAATGTAACTGATATTCTCTGTTACATTTACATGGCACTTTATTACACATACATACAGCTTTTCACAACTTACCAAGTGTTTTTTTATTTATTCAATCCTTTGATAATTATGATGGGCTACCATAGAATTAACAGAAGTCTGAAATCACTGATCACTTCTGAGTGTATTCCCAAATCTAGTTTGAAAGCACGGAGGCTATTCATATAATTCTTAATGAATTCCAGCCGCTCTTGCTGACAATAAGAGAAAATGCAAAGCCATTAGCAACTTGCTAGAACAGTGGAGTAATAGCCAGTAAGGGCTACTGGGAGCTATGGGGCTATTTGGAAACAAATGGTTATTTCACCAGGGAAGTAAAACAAGCTGCACAGACTTACTCTGCCTTTTTTTTTCCTTAAGCTCTTCCTCCTCTTTTTTTCCTCTCCTTCTTTCCTGCTGGCCATATTTGTCAAAGAAGGCCTAGAAATCAAGCATGTGGAGATTTCATCCACATATGTCAGAGTGGGAGACTTTCATTGTGGCATTAGTAGGTAAGCCGCCTCCTCTCTTAGCCTGTTTCCAAGTGCACCTTTGTTTGCTCAGTTAATAAAAAAATTCACTATTCTTGGAGAAAAAAAATCCAATATTAAACAAGCACTGTAAATTACCATGAGTACTGACTTTTCTAGAGGAATACATTTAAAAAGGGGATGTAGCTTGCAGCCTTATTTTGCTTTTAAGCATTTTACCTGTTTTTTACATGTTTATTTTATACCAACCCATGTATTGTGTGAGAATCTGTGAATTGCTTCATTATTCTGTATTTGCCAACCTGCATACTATCTGACAGTTCAGGTTCTGTTTTGTTTTGCTTTATTCTTTATTTAAAAAAAAACCAAACTTGATCTTGCCCAATGTGAGAAGCCTGTAAGACACTGAAGCACTGACATTAAGGGGTCTGCTAAGAACCTGTCCTCAACAGCTCCAGTCTGAATGAGCTGGACTTTCTTGTCCATATGCCTTTCTTGCAAGCTGCAGGAGTTAATAAAGGGGGTAGACTTAGCTGGAGAGTTTTGATCTGTTTGATGGGATCCATCTGAGTGATTGAAAGCCACTTCAAGGCTTTCCTTTTTCTTTAAATGTTCTGTTTGAAATTGTGGGAACACCACTGAGAGGGATGTTGGTGGGAACTGCCAGGTGAAAACAGGACTGTCGCCGTCACTAGATCAGGTCAGACATAGCTTTGTCTAGATGAACTTTAAAAAAATTCCAATTCCAGCACATTGCTGGGTACCTGTTATGGTGCTGCATCTGCCTCTTGCAGTGAATAAAATGTCACTGCATTTTTTTAAGGTTTTATTCTAGCTAATCCTGTTGGCTTGTACATATCCAGTCCAGTGAGAGTCAATCTGACCCTTTCTAACAGGCAGAAACAGCACACAGGCACAGGCTGGGAACATCTAGAAAGCTGCTGCATTCACTCCCAGAAGAGTATTTGGTATGAGGAGGCAGGAATATAGGAACAGTCACGCTGGGCTGGACCACAGGGCCAATATCCAGCAATGGCTGCAGGGGATGCTTTGGGGAGAATATAAGAAGAGGGTGTACATGTAGTGGCCAGGGTTAGAAAAGGAATTCAGATGTTTCCCTTTCTGCCAGTAGGAAAAAAATCACTCATCACCAATATCACAAACAGAAATACTTAAGACTGCCCTCAAGACAAATGAGTTGTATGCAAATACGTGTGCTGCAAATGAAATCCCGTGAAGAAAAAGTTTGAAAAAGAAGAAAAAAGGAAAGGAGATGAGAGATATCATAGCTACCAATATTATTATCTGAAAAAACCCCAACCCCCCAGAGCTCTTGCTTGCCTTTGCAAAGCCTGTTCAATGGGTTATCCAATGAGATATCCTCTGAGTGAGGTGGCTCATCCTGGACCTTTCAGCTGTGGACACAGAGGTGTGAGCAGGTTCCCACAGGACACCTTGCAAACTGCCAGCGTGCTTCCCTGGTGTGTCCTGGGGAGTTAGGTGGTAGGAAAAGACAATGTCTGCTACCCAGGAACACAGATCTTGACTTGGACATCTGCAATTTAAGGGAAAAAAATATGTAAAGCTCTCTCTTAGATAGCTCCCTGATACCAAAGTGGGTAAAACTTGGCGAAGGTCAGGGGGAGTGGGTCTAAGCACAGCCTTGTCTTGACAGAAAGGTCTGGAAGAGGGGACAGCCATGAGGGTGCAGAACTTTTTGGATGTCCTGGGGGAGATGATGACCACATGGAACATAAAGATGGAGAATAGGTTAGGACCTTCATAGGGGAGAGGGAGGAACTCTGACCAGACTTTTGAAGAAGTTCTCTTTACAGTAAGATGAGATAATATGGACAAACCTTCTATTTAAAAATGTTAAGGAGAAATAACAATCATGTGCACCTTAATGAAACTGAAAATCATCTCTTTTGGGTTCAAAGTGCAAGGGAAGGTGGGCATGAGAGCCACAACATTAGTCCCGTGCCAAAAGGCAAACCTGGTCTGCTAGGTCAGAGAAATGTGATAAGTGGAGTTCCTGCTGCTGAACAGTATGCTCATGACCGAGGGAAATAAAGGTTTACCTCAATTCCAAGAGGTATCAGACATGCAAACAATGAGATTCAGGGAGGTGAGGCTCACGTGGAGTACTTGACTTAAAGTGAGTGAGGCTTCTCTTCCAAATTCCCAGTGAATATGGGCTATTCTCTAACACCATCCTTCCTATTTAATCTTTACAGACCTCTTTGCTTTTCTGTTGTAGCTTTCACTTGTTTTTCTTTTTTTTCCACATGCTGCTGTCCCTGCTTCCTTTAATTTCTTTCTCTTTGTTGTTGCATTTGTCTACAGACACCTTAGAAATGTTCTCTGAGCTCTCTTATTACTTTCTGGGGAGTTGGTCTGATTTCCTGAGTTTGTTCTTGAAGACTTGTTGTTCTTCTCCCCCATCTCACCCCCTCTCCCTTGGCCTAATATTATCCTTTTCTGCTGTTTAATGTTATTAATTCCTGGTGTAACCTGTATGGCCTGGTTTTGGCCACATCTTCTTTTCTGTCTTCTGGCTTTTGCCTGTTCTTTCTGTTTCTTTCTGGGATCATGTGCTTCAAGTAAACAGAATAGGCCAAGTTCTGCCTATATTTGCTTCTTCTAGTTCGTGGTCTCAAGACTCTCTCACCACCCTGAATACTTTAGGTTACTGGTAACTGAACAGGTGCCTGTATCTGCCTCATTTGCAAAATGAACTGTAAGGGCATTTTAAATTATACTCCAGTGTTAAGCAATATTAGAGCTGAACAACCTCAGTCTACAAACCCATTTTTTTTCTTTTAGGAGTTCACTTCATCCAAATACAACTCGTAAAATGTCATCATTGCAAATAGGCTGTTTTTCAAACCTTGGTTTTATGGCATTAAATGTGACATTACTTCAAAAAATGTGTAAGATGGGTTGGGATTATTTTAAGTCCTCAATCACCCTTCACATTGCTGGATTTCAGAAGAGTGGAGTGTTTTTAACTTTTTGGCTCCGTAAGTGTAGACTCTTTATAGACATTATCTAAAGTACAGGTATGAGCTCAGACGAGAGACTCATTTGGCATTCACATTTCCCTTTGATTTCAAACTAAGCCAAAGCTGCTCAGAGTCTCAGAGGAATGAGTTTTTGTGCTGTGTTTCTGGTACATTCTGGCTAATAGTTAGTTGCTCTCAGAGGAATAAGAACACATTACTTTTTGATGGGGTTGGGTGGAGATGTGTCCCTCTCGTTTGGGTGTAACTGCCCTCACCCCCCAAGGCTGTCTAGGTGTGAGCCAATAGTCCCAGCTCACTTGGTCTCTCTTGCTTTTCCTGCAACAGATGCTGGGTACCATTTAGCAACTAGCAATTAAAAAATGATCGTGTCGAAATAATATTATGAAGCATAAGAGAGGGTTTCTAGAGAATCAGTTCTGCTGTGCCATCAGGTTGCTTTTCTCTCCCACAGACTTCTTTGTTTGAATGGGGTGAAGCATGAATGGGTAAATAGTGGACATGCTCTAAGATGGGCTTGCCTGAAGGCATCGATTCCAATCTCAGTAGCACAACGGTAACCTTGGCCTAATGCCACAGACTTGAAAGAAGTGCCCCCACATAATGGAGCAGAGTATGGCCAAATACTTCATGACTGGTCTCATGTGAGTTGCAAAAGGACTAATATCTTGGTGCTGTGGTTTCTTTTATGCTAAGCAAGTGTCTGAAAGGATCCATTATCTCTCCTGAAACCATTCGGGGAGCATTGCTGTGCTCTGAGAAGGTGCATCAACCCTTGAGCAGCTGATCCTGACCCTTTCGTGCCACCTGAGTGCTTCAGAAACCAGGTACTCTGGCTGCAGGTGTCTGGCAGGCAAAGCCTTCCCCAGTGAGTGGGAATTATAAACCAGCAGAGAAGTAGCGGAGCCACTTCCAGCCTTGCACAGGCAGGGCACAGGGTGGAGCCTGCCTGGCCTTCCCGGCCCTCCTGGGCTGCCAGAGCCACTGCTCCCCAGGGACCAAGACACAGTTCATGCTGGTTGCCTTCACCATCACAGAATGCCTGCCATGGGATTTTCTGTACTGAGACCATTCCCAGTCAGGAGTAAGGGAAAGTCAGAGAAGTTTTACCCTTCTACTCACACTGTCATTGATCTCACTGTGAGAGAGGAAGCATTTTGGGGCAAGAACTTCTGAATCCTACAGCCCTAAGGACTGATGTTACTGCTGAAAAATAAACTCTTTTTTTCCCCTTTGCTATATTTTATATATCTTGTCTCTGTAGGCTATATTTCTGTGTCCCCAAAAGGTTTCAGTAAGGTCAGTTACTCCATAAATAATTTAAAACACATGGTGTCCAAGTGCAAACCCAAAAGTTGAACTCCTGCTTCCCTGTTTGGAAATAATCTAGAAGACCTGCATAGGTGATAATTTGAACAGGACTCATAGTTCCCTTCGTAATAGTCATTACTTTTGGAAGGTAAGATACTGCAGCATACCTGGACATCTCAGTAAAGCCTTTGGCTTCTCCATGTATTTGAGAGAGTTCCTCATCATGAAATAAAACTTAAGGGGCTGACCTCCTATGATCAGGTGTGTACCAAGGGGCTACCATGTTTGCTACATCTTGTGCTACCAGCTCTACTTCACCAGTCCATCTTGCCCAGTGTTGGTGAGGGTCTGTAGGGGATAGCAGGGAGCCTTGCTGGGGGTGACCTCACTGCTCATGGGGAAGCGTTTCAGGCATGGAGGAGGAAAAGCCCATTCTTAGCAAGACGTTCTGCAAAACGCGTTCTTCCTCAGGACCTTTACTCCCTGAGATGGGTGGGATGCTGTGAAAGATGTAATATGTAAACCATCCCTATTTTAGGTGAAAAATAAAAATGAATTCCTGCCAAGGTCACCCTTTTCTGCCCAGGTGACCTGTTCCTCTTCCCCTCCAGTAGAAGATGAAGCCAATTTCTTGTTTTTTATGCAGGGGTAGAAGACTTTGTTGTTCAGCAGCTTCTCTGCTTTTTTCTCTTTCATCCCCTCTTCAGGGGAGGGTGGGAAGCTGAGGTAGGTTTAAACCCACCATCTGGTACCATCCTCAAATCTTGCTGCATATCCTCTTTCTGATTTTGAATGTCAGCATTGGCTTGGCTCAGGCTGAGGTGCTAATCCTGGTATTTCTTTGGACTCTGCTGAGGGGGTTCTTACAGCATGTTGCTGGTTTTCCTATCTTTTGGATCAGAATTTATAGAAAGTGAAAAGGGGGGAGGCTGTCCTCTCAGTAGTACCCTGATAGCACCCTCCTGGTGCCATGCGTAAGCATGCTGCGTGCAGAGGGATCTCACGTTAGCTCTTGTGGTGCTGTGGGACAGGAATAGGTGGGAGTGAATTCCACCCTGGGAAGTCTGGATGGGTCCCTGAAAGGGACCTCTCTATGGCACCAGAAAGCTGCCATGTCTGTGAATTCAGCTTTATGCTCAAGCCCATGGTTCAGCGTCAAAGACAGAAAAATGAGTAGAACTGGCTTTATATGATTTAGTGCTGTTGATAATTAAAGTAATTTGTGAACTAGAAGATGATGCATTGGTGATCTGAGAGGTGCTACAGGCAGGGTTCAGTTGTGTAAACACAGGTACTTGCTGCTACTTGCCATGGTCTGCAGTATCCTGCTTGGCCTCTGACCATGAGTCATATCTGCCAACTCCATTTTGGGATCCTGAACAGTTGAGGGCGCCTCAAACAGTGCCAGGCACGTATGTTCAGGCGAGACAAGGTGTGACTAAATCCTGGAACAAAAGGACACGAAGTAAGGAGGCTCAGTGCTCCTCTGGGTACCATCACAGCCACTTGAAGTAGATGAATTATCCTGGCATAACCTATAGCTTCTGCAGACATCATACTGCCCAAAGCCTCATGCTGCTCCCACTAGGGGCTTGCATTCAAACAGCACATAAATGCAAAGTCTCACCCCCAAAAATCGCTCTTTTTCCTTGGCGAGAAATCCCTTCTCCCTTCTCCACCCCTGAGCCCACCTCCCTGTGCAGCACACGGAGCTCCTTGCAAGCCTGGGCTGAGTCAGGCAATAAGTGACTTGGTGGAAGGCATAATACCCACAGGCTTTCAGGAGGTTCATTGGAAAAATCTGGTTATTAATTAATGTGTGATAAGACAGCACAGTATCTTCAAGGGTTTCTTGTAGCGTTCTCCTAGTGCTTGGGTTTAATATTCCTCCTTACAGCAGCCTCCATATATCTTCTGTAACGTGGTGGAATCAGTGCCTTGGAGAATTTTTTTTTATTCTAGCTGCCAGACAGCTATAGACCAATTAATCTACAAGTATGCACATTTGGGGATGATATTCTCCAGTGACTCAGCAATGTAACAGATGGCAAAATATTTCATATTTATTTCCATTCCATTTCTATATTGGAAATGAACCCAGACATTTTATTTTTTTGACAGTCAGACAACATCTGTTGAGAACACTGTCAGCTGAATTACAACCTCTCTGGCAGGTAGTTGGGCAGACAGCATGAATTAATTTCAGCTATTCTGTATGTGGTTAAGTGTCTTTCTCTGCTACATTATTTTCATTACAAGTGCTGGATTTATGGATGCTGACTAGCTTTACATTGTATCCCTCAGAGTTGAAGTTTAGTCATATAAAGATTTGACGCATTAAGGAAGATGCTGTGCATTAAGTTGCAATATCAATGCATTTGTTTGCACTCATTCCTTAGCCAAGACCAATTAAAAGAAGGAATATTTTGGAGGGGCCAGGCCAGTGGCTTGGGGGCGATGCACTCCACTGCCATGGAAGGAACTCAAGTGTGGGAGTGACTTTGAGGATTTAGTCCCAGGAGCTGGTGTAACCCAGACATATCATAGTCTGAGATATCTGAGCCGAGCGAGAGGCTGCCAAGTGCTCTCTCTCCTGGTGCAAGCAGCATCCTAGACTTCTGGCAGTTCTCAAACAAAAGTTTTCCTGGGGAAGCAGGTGTGGGAGCTGTGGCCTTCCATGGTGAGAGGATGAGGAGTCTGAGCATTGGAGGAAGCCTGATCTGGGGGAAGGGACTTGGTATTTTTCTGCTAAGATAGAAGCTCCCTGAACAGCAGAATTAGCAATTTCCTCTGGGCTTGTTGTCCTGTGTCTCGTATTCCTTAGCTCAATGCAGTAACCTCTATTCCTGCCCTCCTGAGCACTGTCCATGCTGCCAGCCTCCCCTGCAACAGCACAGTCAATTCTCCCTCTGGGCCTATTCCCTTTCCACAGTGCCCTAAGCTCCTTCATGGTTTTTTTTGCTGTTGGGCAAGACACTGTCCGTGATGATGCAGAGACACATACATATTCATTTTCTAGAGCACATGGCTGTGGACTGGCCAGCTGCTGCCAAACAGATTGAACAACAGCTGAGTTGTCCTTGCATTTCCATTAGACATTTCTGATTTTCAGCAAATATGTATGAATGTCCTCTAAGATGTCTACTGTCTGCCAGATGTAATTAGGGTAAACTGATGGACAGATAGGACAGACAGGGTAAGCACAGTTGTGGAAAACTAGGCTAAGAATCACAGTAAACAAGTGAGTAATGAGGGAAATATTTGCAAGACATTAATTACTTCGGTTCTGTGCTATCCTTTAACTGACTTTATTCAACTTTGTCTGTCTTTGTGACAGGAGTTAGATGTTCTTCTCTGTTTATTTGGTACTTAACATATTTTGCTCACAGCATATGTATGAAGTCATACGCATTACATGCACTCAACCATATGCATATGTGTGTGTATTTATACATATGTACACAGAGAGACAAAGGTATCCAAAACCCAAGCGTGATCACTGCTGTTAGTTATTAAAAACTTGAAGTTTTTTAAAAGTTTAGAGTTTTTTAAGAGGATTGCTCTGTCAAACTGGATAAAAGTTGAGCATACAAGCAGATAAAGTAGAAAACACAAGCTTAAGTGATGGGTTTAAGCAAAGTTATATGCTGATGCCCTACTGCCTGTCTGTGAGTACCAGTCTGGATGTCTGGCAAGTGACAGGCTGTACGTGGCAGTGGCGTGGCAAGTCACTGAGCCTCAGGTGAGTCTTGGCGATTGTCCCTGTGGATTCATGTACCATGGGACAAGCAGAAGATAACATGGCATACTGGTGGTTTCTTTCGTGGAGTGAAACCAGACCACTTGCATTTGCCAGGAGCTGAGCCTACTAATAGAGATGACTCATAGGTCAGAGGCTCTGGATGTCCTGCCTTACTTGTGCTCTACCTGTGAGCTCTTGCCAAAGCTTGGAGGAACTTTATGTTCTGCATTACTCACCTATGTTAAAATAAAAATCTAAGCAACCCTTCTTTCTTTAAGTATCTCAGGAGCACTGCAGTTTGCTACACAGTCATTGCATAAAGGACCAGGCAGATAAAGACCTCTGTATTCAAGGCCTCCATCACAAAACCATTCATGTTATTTTCCAGTGACTCCAGTGTTTAAATAAGCCCCTACACTTCAAGACACCACAGAAATTACCAGTTTTATTTAGAAAAAAGAGATATCTGTTTGGTTCCTCTCCTCGTCAAAAAAAGGATTTCTAGTTGATAAACAGGAATTTATTCAGTTCTGGACAGAAGCTGTGAATAAATATATAAACATGTGCAATAAGGGACTGCCACCAAGTACCCAACTAAGCTCCTACAGATTTAAGGCTTCTTAAAAATGGAAAAAAAATTCACCTGGAAGCCTCCCTTTTTTCTTTTTCTTTTTTTTTTTTTTTTTTTTTTTTGCATCAGAGGATGCTGCAGTTGGGTTGGAGTTTTATTACTTCTAATGAATCACATTCCAGTCTGATGTCCACAATCTGGCAAATTTCTTCCTTTAATCTGTTTTTTGAGCTTTATTCATTAACTAATCTATTAATTTATTTATTAATTAACAAGGTGTTACTTCTGTGGAAAGCATTTCAGAAACAAGGGAGAATTTGTGGTCTTAGATTTTATTCTAAACGAGCTGTATAACAGCCAGTGGCTGTTGGAAGTTACAGTTCTTTACAGATACTTCTTTTTGCTGTTGTATTGTTAGGTTATGAAGGTTTTAAGACCAAAGATGGTGTTTCTTTTAACCAGGAAACATAGCACTGCTTAAATTTTGCAAAACAAGGAAGCCTGATCAAGTTCAGAAATCTTTATGGCCCCCCAACACCTGCTGAAATGATCTGAGGATGAATCTCTCGCTGATCCTGGCGCAAAATTTTCCTTCAAAGCTAACCCACGTATCTTAGGGTGCAAAACCACATCATGTCCTTAATAAATTCACCATTTCTTTTCTGAAACCTTTGGGGAACAGTGCACTACCCTTAAGATAATGAAAGCGCAAAATTTAATCTTCATGACACCTTTGTCAACCCCATTACAGTCGTCAGGCACAAAGTTCCAAACCCATAATGGGGACTGCGAGGTGGCTGCTAGATGGACTCAATGCCATATACGCTGTGTTTACAGGTGCATAATTGTAATAAGACTTTTACTTTTTCCATGTCTGCAGTAAAAAGATGGAAAATAAAATAATTTAATAGAAAAAGCCAGTTATAGGACTGTTCCACCTCCTCTGGAAACAGGGATGGGAAAACTGTTAGGAGCCAGGAGTATTTGGTAGCTGGAAGGAATGGGGATGCAACAACCCTACAAGATTTAAAGAGAAAAGCCTGTGGAGAAATGCTGCAGAGCATGAAATCCAAACTACATCAGTCATGTAGTCTGTTTAAACCAGTATCTTGTCTTCCACAGGAAATCAGTAGAGCTGGAGGACTTAGCACTACCTAGATAGTGTCAACAAAAGTAGCAATGAAAAATAGTGTGGATCAAGGGGTGACACATATAGATCTTGTAGCTAAGGTTTAGGGAGTTGCTGCAGACAAGTATGTCCTTCTAATTACCCTTCTCACATCCCTTAGATAAAAACAAAGCAGAGGAGTAATCTCAAGAGGAATATAGTTCTCTCTAAATGTGAAAGATATTAAGCAAACATTCTTCTGTCTGTTGAGACTGTCAAAGCTCTTCTCACTGTAAAGTTTGCATACCATCTCCTGTTTCTGTGCTTATGGGAAGAAAGCAAAGGCAAATAGAAGCTTGGAAATCATATGGGAAAGAGTTTCTTTTATCTGTGGATCTTTCTGACCGAGGGAAGCTTTCTGGACCAGCAAGAACGTGAAACATTTCCTTGGTTAGTCTTGACCTTGATTGTGCCTTTCCCAGATCACTTGTAAGAAGACAGTGATTCGGTTATACTGGGTCGTGGCTGAAATACAGTGTTTTTACTTGAACATAGCTGAAATAAAACCATTCTGAGGATGTGTCCGCTCTCTGTAGATGGTCATGTACTGCATTCTCCCTTTTTCTTTCTTATCCCTCCTGTATTGCTATGGAGAGTGATAAATTCAGTCTGTGTGTGGCGTACCGCACACGAGTAGGTGTGAGGCAACATAAAGCAAAGGCTCAAGAAAGGCTGCAGCGAAGAAGAGAAGGCATCACGGATAAGAAGCCAAAATGTAAACAGAAACCAGTTTCACTTACATTCTTCCAAGGACACTTACATACAGTAAATTGGATGTTTATAATGTCATTTGGAGCAAAAGCCCAGTAAAAAGAGTGGCTGAGCACAGGCAAGGTGGGAGCTGATGAAGCACTGAGTGAGTTAAAGGAGTTTCTCTTGCTTTGTGTCTGGACGCCTGGCCAGGGAGGCTATCAACAAGACGTTTCTCATCATACTTCAGGTTTATTATTTTGTTATTCTGTTTTATTTGATCTTATAACAAATGAATGCATCCTGTTGAGTGGAACACTCTGGGGTCTTGCCTGTTACTGCCTGACCAGCTCAAATTGCCACCAACCTGCCTTGTGCTCCTTCTGTGAGCAATTACAGCAGTACTAAGAGGATGCAAAGCTCTGAATCTCCACACCTCCCTGCGTGAGAGTGAGGTGAACTCAAGGTGTAAAACAAAGGGCCCCTCCATAGGCTTCAGCTGACTTTGCAGTTCGGTTAGAGGAAGAAATAGGATACGTGCTGCCTGACTGACAGCGTGGAAATAGCCCTGAGCTTGGCAACACTTGTACCTGAGCCAGCCTGTCTGCATGTGAACTGTCCTTTAGAAAGGCTGAGACCTTTTATTTCTTCAGAGCAAATATGTGTTTGAAGGACTGAGCCAAAACGGCAACCTCAGGTGTTAGTCATGTAGCATGGTACAAGATGTATCATGGGAAGATGCAGCTATGGTTTTTGCTAGCATGCACAGTGAGAGGCACATCTCAAAAGACAGAGCAAGACAAAACTGAGGGCTTCTGGAGGAATTTTTAATAAAGAGCCTGATCCTGCATGCTTGCCTTGGCTGGCTCTCTGTGTCATGGAGATCGGGCAGGCGGAGAAGAAGAGATGTAGGGTGAGAGCAAACTTCTGAACTGGTCCACAGCTGAGTGGGACTTCATGCAGTCCTGCCATCCTGGTTGCTGTAGTCATCTCCCCCCAAAAATATAAGAGGCAAGGCTGTAGCTCTGTCTTCTTGCTTCATCTGGGAGAGCAGGGCAGGCGTGGAACAGGCAGCAGCTGCTGTACTCCACCCAGAATATCTTCTGAAAGCTGTCTGACACTGACTGCTCCCCCATGGGACCGCTAACTGCACTGTGCTCAAAATGCACAATGTGGCTGGCGTGGGGTCTGTAAGAGCCAAGGTCTGTAGGGGCCATGGTCCCTGAGGCCCCTTATTTACCTCTTGCTCACCTCCAGCATGATGGTATCTTTGCAACACAGACAGACAGCACTGTCTGAAGTGTGGGGGGACAAATATCTGAGCTAACGATCTATAAAAATTGAGCTTCTTGCATTACGCAAGCATGCTTTAAATTGCACAGAATTCATATTGAAGGGTGTTGTCTGCCTCAAGTTTCAGAACAACATACTTATTGAAGTTCTTTTAATATTTTACCTATTGAAACAAGTACCGCGTGTCCTTCAAAATCCTGTTTCTGTGCCTGAGCTACTATTTCTGGGCTATTTGGGGTTAAGGCTGCTGTATGAATATTTAAAAGTCAGTATGTGTAGATTGGAATTAGCTATATATGAAATGTGGAGGTGCTTAGAATTTTCCTTTCATTTCCACCTTAAACATTTGGGTATTGTTTAACTTTAATTATTTCACCTCTATTATTGCACCTAACCATAGGGAATCAGGCTGCAGACAAATTTAAAGTTTTTTTTAAAGACTATATTTGCATTTATTCTGTTTTTTTCACCACAGCTCAAGATGTCCTTCAGTTAGAAGGTGGTGTAAGATTCCCTTTATGATGTTCTGGTGCTTTGTTGTGAAGGGAATTATGTTGCAAATTCAATAACCTGCCTTCAGGATCAGTTAGCAAGAAATTATAGGCCATAAAGGAACAAAACCTTGTTAAACTTAATATCCTTGGTAACAAAGCAGGAAGGGTAAGAGGAGTTCTAAAAAATTCAGAGGTTTTGTTTATAATCAACTTTGAAAATTTTGATCTAATTTGAAATGTGACTTGCAGATGATTATCTTACTTTCTGTAACACAGAAAGTTTGCTCGTAAGGTAAAAACCCACTGTGTGCCAACACTCAGGTTGGAGAATGTTTTTATGGCTATCTAATAAACTCTGAAAATAGGGGTTTATAATGGAAATGCTGACTGACTCCTTAGTCTAACAAGACTGGCGGATGCCGCTGTAATGTACTGTGTAATTTATAGGAGTCACCTGTTAAGCCATCTGGGACAGAAAGTTTCCCAACTTCTAAAATGTTGGTAACTTGATTAACCTTATGAACTTCATTTTACAATGATACCAAATGCAACCTATGCCAGCCCATCATATTCTTGGGCCATCATTTCATATTTATCCAAGAAAGTTAAAAAGAGCCTTTTTAATTAGCCAGAAATGAGTAGTGGTGGAGGTTAAAAGGGTGATGCTGGTGCTTTGATTTATTGTTTATAGGTGTCATATGGAGTGAGACCTGGGGTAAAATAAAAGTTTCTGGTGTTACTCTTCAGCTAGGGAAAGTGTTTTTTTTAAAAGGGACTTGGGGCTTTTAAAAATTGGCTAGACTATGTTAGTCCTTTGGGACTTCCATAGACTGGAATAGTGAAAGAAAGGGAGATTAATGGAGAAAGAAGGATGGTGGATGATAGTAGGGTGTCATTTATGGGCATCAGCTAGAAAAGCCCTACCTGTGAGTTTTTAGGAATAGCAATGTCTCTTGCAGTAGTAAACACTTTAATTTTCCTTGGAAGCCAGTGAGCAATGAGAAGCAACTTTAGTTCATCTCTGTATAATTTTTATTTTTTCTCCAAGTGTTTTTTCTCATCTGTAATAATTTTCCCAGGTTCTTTATTCAGTTTCATAGTACTTTGAGTGAACAGGTGGTTGCGAGCAGTACTTTCGATTCAGCAGCTGGGATTCTTCATGTGATTTAGAATGGAGGATTGGGGCTGCTTTGCTAAAAGAGACATCCATTTTTGCAGATGATGTGAAGCTAAAAAACTGAACTTCAGGTGATTGTTAAAGATATTTTGCATGGGAATCAGAGTGATATTAGCCTTTTTCCCACATTGCAATTGGAGTACTTAACATTTTGCACTTCAATGGGAGTTGAAGTGTCTATGGATGTAACTTGACATTTTCACCCCAACTGTTGCATGGTGTTGCTCAATACTCTTAAACAGATGCTAACATCCAGTGAACATCCAGCTAGCAGTAGTCTTCAGACAGCTTTACAGACAAGCTCTGGCCTTGTAGTAGAGCCAGACTTTTCTAGGCAGCCAGTCGGAGATTGTGGAGCCGACTCCTATGGGAATAATGAGCATCCCAAGCCTCAGTGCTTTCCACACCATATGTAAGAGGCATGTCGCCCAGCTTTGTCCTCCCTGAGTACATGTAGAGCAGATGAAACATTTATGAAAAATAAATCTGAATGAGAATCCCAGCAAAAGGAGAACCCCATAGTGCACAGTCAGCTCTCCACCCTCAGGAAGCAGGTGAAGAAGCGACTGAAACATCCAAAACAGATAGTGATCTCATTACTTAATGTGCTACTGGCAAGTGCTCAAGAATTATGGTGATAGGGATGCAATGAGATTATACATACATTGGCACAGACTCATATTCCCTGGTGCCTTCTCTTCATTTTAATATTTAAGTTCTTATGTATCTTTCAGAATCCTAGACACTGTATCAAGGTAAAATAACACAGCATTAGTTTGTCTGCTGCTTGAAAATATGTGAGGATTTAGGAGTCATAGTGGACACACAGCTGAAGATCAGCTTTCAGTGCAATACTATGCAAAAAGGAGTTGATGTGTATCAAGTCAATATAGGGAGATGATTTCTCCTCTCCACATATTTTTTATAGGGCTAGAACATTGCGCTCTTGTACTGGAATACAAGAGTGTAGAGATGGGCCATTAACATGTGAAGATGTAAAAAGCTTGATCTAAATGCTTGTGTGACTATTTAATGAATGTCTAAGATCTTTCACTCAATGAAAATGTGTAGTAGTGAACCTCAAGAACAAAGGCAGAGCAAAACCCTGGATGCAGTTTAGCACCAAACAGATACAGCAGAGAAATGAGACAAATATTTAAGTGATGCTAGAAAAATAATTGAGCTACCAAGGGAAACACTGAGTTCTACATCTCCTGAAAACTTTGTACCGAGATTTTTTGGAGAACGCATATAAGCCAAAAAAATTGTGGGGCTCAGAACAAAAGTAGGTGAATGGAATTATATGGTCTGTGTTATACTTCTGGTCTTTAGGAACAGGAGTAGCAAGGAAGATGAGTTTGAAAGGGAGTTAACAGCCTGCTGCAGGGCAGGCCTAAAAGGAGACAGAGCACAGGCAGCAATTGGTGGTGATCATAACCATTTTTTTCCTATTTTTAGCTCTGTCTTTTCAGTGATTGCATTCAAGGATGGCAAGAGACTACATACCATTACATAACTATATGAGTGAAAAGACTTTTCCTCAAAAGTACTTAGGACACTAAGCAGATGGCAGCAACCTAATCCAATCCAAAGAAGGAAGTGAAATAATTCATTCAGTTACATTCATTGGGGAAACTCTCTGTGATTCCCTCAGATCAAATGGAAAAAGAAAATAAAACTTTACAGAAACTGCCACATATCTATAGTTTTATTACAACCGAGCAGTCAGTTGTCTACTGTTTTCTTAAACTGGTGTTATTGAAAAATTTGCTTTTTTTTTGGTTTTGATTACCTTTTAAAGCACCCTTAGCAGTTTCTTGTAGTTATTCTTTATTAATTGAACTGATACTGACACAGAAACACTGTAGTTTGTAGCTCTGTGAGATCAGATGAATTGCAAACTCTGTCTACTTGCTCTGCAGTTCCATGGGAGTCAGCACAAACCATGGTTGAGTGCTTGTGTCTGCCCACAAAGCAAGACTGGGAAATGCACTGCACCAGAGCTTTCTCAACATAACATCATGGAAAAGAGTTGGATGGAGGAAAGCAGTGGGGCAGAACTAATTCAATCCATAATGTAGTCTGGGTGACAGTCAGGTCCTTCACACTGTTTTGGCCAGGTTTGGGGCTGCAGTAAGTCTATGATAGTAGGTGACCACCTTTGAAAAAATGCCTTTCCCTCTCCTTCCTTCTGAAGTATAACTTCACTCCTATTGTCTCAGAAGACGCGTTTTTCATCTCTAGCCAAAGAACCTTCCACAATACCTCTAAGAGTTTTAAATGCACCCAAAATGCTCTTCTTTAAGCTACTAGGGAAATTGTGGACAAACATGTATTTGCTTAGCTGTATTACACATCTCTTATCCTCACTGCTGTTCCCAGTGACACATGCTCCCACTGATGAGATATCTGCATGCAAAGCAGAATATGCAGTAAGAGTATGGTTACTGCTAGTAGTTTGCTCTGTGAAAATAATTTCCCCTTAAAATTAATACTGTTTTAATTTTCAGCATTCAGTTAATGGTAAGGCACAATTTCAAATTCAATTAGCTTTCCAGGGCATATGTAGGGGCAGCTGGGGGCAGCCCCAGGCATTCAGGCGAGGAGCATGCGGGGGGGTCCCAGGAGAAGCTGTTATTGCCCTCAGGGCCCTGTCAGTTATTGCATGTCCACAAAGGCTTTCTGTGCATGGATTTGTGCCTCTGTGTAGAGGTGCACTGACCACATTGCGCCTACCACTTGGTCCCAATGTGCAGCTTCAGTCACCTCCTCATCTGCTCACCTCCCACCGAGCTCCATTCCAAAGATGGATATCCCTGCTGGAAGCACATGTCCCTGCAGGTTGCAAACCCTGAGTCAGATGCCTCTGCAGCGATACCCATACCAATCTGTTTTAACTTAAAAAAGAGTGGGTTTCTGCAAGGTGATCTGTGCCAGGAAGCCCTGAATTGGAATTGTTGTGAAGCTGGAGTTGCCTTCCAAACTTTAGCCCTTTAGCTCCCGAATGTGACAGTCTCCAAATCCTACTGCTAGGGCTTCCTTCTTTTCTAGGTGTCTGATAACAAAATGAAATGAAAAATATTTTTGCTGAAAGACATTAAAAAATGCAAGTCAGTGGCTATTATTTTCAGCTTTGAATGAGCAGAAAATAGAAGATCGAATTTTGCCTGCAAAGAGCACGGGGAGCTACGAAGATGATCAGGGGACTGGAGCACCTCTCTTATGAGGAAAGGCTGAGAGACCTGGGTCTGTTCAGCCTGGAGAGGAGAAGACTGAGGGGGGATCTTATCAATGCTTATGAATATCTAAAGGGTGGGTGTCAAGAGGATGGGGCCAGGCTCTTCTCAGTGGTGCCCAATGACAGGACAAGGGGCAATGGGCACAAATTGGAACACTGGAAGTTCCACCTGAACATGAGGAAAAACTTCTCTACTGTGAGGGTGACAGAGCATTGGAACAGGCTGCCCAGAGAGGTTGTGGAGTCTCCTTCTCTGGAAATACTCAAACCCCGCCTGGACACAGTCCTGTGCACCCTGCTGTAGGTGAACCTGCTCAAGCAGGGGGGTTGGACAAGATGATCTCCAGAGGTCCCTTCCAACCCCAACCATTCTGTGATTCTGTGATTCTGTGATTCTGTGAAATATCAACATAGATGGAAGCAATCTTCTCTATGAGCCCCTAAAGTTTGGAGTAATAGAAACACAGTTGTGTTTCTAGCCTTATTCTAATAATGTAGCATACAAACTGAGCATACATAAGCATAAAGCAGAGTATTTTATCTTCAATTTTTCACACTACCACAGAAAAACCCAACTTTTAAAAAAATGTGCAGAACATAACTTCAAGAATATTTTACTTAGAGTTTCATTGGCTTTTTTCTTTGTAAATTAATTAAAAGCAAAGAAGGTACAGCTAGTAACAATTACTGAACAGTTTTTGCAAAAAACATGTTTTTCACAGTGCAGTACTTTTCTCCCTGTTCCTCACTGAGGAGAATTGGGATTTATTTATTGTGCCAGATAAAAATATTGAACTAATAGTAGGCAATTTTGTATGACTTCATATTTTCAGAAATGAATTCATTTACAAATCAGATTCAATCACACCTCAGTTTGTAATAATAAAATCCAGATTTGCATGCCACTAGAGATATGTTCTACCAAAATCACAGACTTCAGGAGGTAGTTAAAGTATATTCTCTACGCAATATGTGATTTAAAAATTTCCCTTCGGTATCATATAAGCAATGCCCAGAGAAGGTGTGGGGTTTTGGTGGAACTGGTTGAATAATATTATTTTAAAAAAACCTGACTAGATTGTAGGTTTTGGCTCAGTCCAGCAGAAGGGCTGTTGTATAAACTACACTGCATCCCAGGAGTAACCCTGGGACCATGGGACTCAAAGTATCTCAGAAAAATGTGACTCAGTGTACTTCTACACTGCAGAGCTGTTTGATCGTCACCCGCTGTGACCCTTCTCAAGTGTGCCAGAGCACACATGCATGCTGTGGTATTGCATCCTGTCTGCAAACTTGTGTGTTTACAGGGATATGTCCTATGGTCCTTGGTGCTAATGCACTTCAAATTGTTTCCCGACCTAGCAAATGATGTGCCCTTGCTATACCGTGGTCTCCAATTCCCATTGGCATCTTGGGCACAATCAGCCATTAAATCCACTTTTCCTGTTGTGTGCCTTTGGGGAACAGGGCATGCCTTACTTTTTATTCCCCCAAGAAACTCAGGGAGATGCCACAGTGGTCTGGCCTTGGAGGTCCCCTGTGCAGTGGCCTAGAGGCAGGCAGGGAGTGGATGGTGATCAGAGGGGTGGGAATGGGAGGGCTGGAGAATGGCCTTGTGTCCCAGCAGCAAGGGGAGGCGTGGGTCTGCCCATGAGAGGGCTGCCTTCGGGTGGTTTCTTCATTTAGCCTTCATTTAGCCTTGACTCTCTAACCTGATGTGTCTAGAAGGTGGTTCGTTCCCTCCTAAAATACATGACTAATGTCAATGAGATGAATTTCCTTCTGGAGGTGGTCTCCTCCTTCCACTGTCCAAACCTGGACAAGCAGCTGGGACCAAGCAACCAACTCACCAGCTTGAAATCAGAGGAGGTGGGTTCCCACCTGCTGAAACTAGTGCAGAACCTCAGAAGTGGTAGCATGCCTAGGGATGGAGATATCCTTGCTGTTAAAAATGTGTGATTTATTTTAGTCTCCAGTTTTCTCCTTTTGGCTTGCACACACTAGGTTTTGGTATGCCGGTGTCAAATTAAAGTCCTCGGTCAAAAAGAAATTTTTTTCCTGGATGGGCTCCGCAGTGCTGTCAAAGCTGAACTTCTTGACTGTCCTCATCCTCCAAGTGCTCTCAAGGGCTTCTTGAGGGGCTTTTCCTGCAATGCCCATGGGACGCCCCAGGGCAGCCCAACCCATCCCTGATACCCTTCTGATCGCTGAGGGTCTCCCAGTGGAGAGGACCCTTTCCCAGAATGAGCTTGTGCCTTGAGACATACCTTCACAAAGCCAGCCCAAGCCCAGCAGCATCCAGATGTCCCCTGCCAGGTTGGGATAACCTTGTGCTCATCTTCCACAGTTTCTCCATTACTTTAAAGTATGACTGTCTTCAGATGTTTCAGCCAATGAGTAAATTGCCAGTTAATTTTGTCCTAGAGATTAGAAAATGCTGCCAGCAGCTAGGTTTTCACATCAGTCTACATTCCATCTACATATTACCACTATAAAATATGATTTTCAAGAATTGTTTTTCTCCAATTTGGAAAAACATTTATCAAACATTTCAGCATTTTCTGTGTCACTTTTTAACTTTTTTCTTAAATTAAAAAAAATTCCACAGGAAAATATGTAGAATTTCTTGTTAAGAAACTTGGAATAAAATATTTGTTTTCAGGCCTCATTAATCACTACAGTTTCAGTGCCTCTGGGGATCTGTGGTTTCATCCTCCCCAGTGGTCCACACTCCAGAACCAACTGTATCTCCTGGAAAGAGCAGAGGTCAGTCTGTGTCTTGGCTGTGTTATTCTGCACTCTACTATTACCAGAGACACTGCTTGCTGATTTTCTGTTGAGACCCTAAGTTTGTCCCGTCAATTTTCTTTGCTTTGTAATGAGCATTTTAGCAAATTAAATGTTTATTGCCAGCAACTTCTTTCTTTTCTATTTGTTGCTTTCCCTGCCCTTCCTAATCAACCTGTTGTTTTTCATGATTGAATAAGTATAAATAATTAGCACATTAAAAAATTCAGAAATCTCCTATTGAATGTTATTGAGGCTGAAAAGGAGGCTGCATCAATCAAATTGGGTTTTGCAATTATTTTCTCACTTCCACTCTGTGGAACTTTCTAACAAACTTGGGAAACATGGATAAGGCTAGCCACAGCTTTTTTGGGAAAAGAAATATCTCCCCATCCCCCTCAGATTTTTCCCTGAAGGTCTATTTATTTAGTGCTGAGCTTTGCCAGACCACTTGATGCTTCTATTCTAACACACAAAAACAGTTGCAGTATATTAAATAATTCAGAGATACATTTTGAAGTAATTAAATGCAGAGCAGTGATGCAGAAAATTAGTCAAAATTAGTGTAAAATTATGATAACCACTGTGCTGAATCTTGAGTGCAGTGGAAGCTGCAATGCTAGTGGAAAAAAAGGAAGGATTATGTTTTAAGTCACCGTCCTGGAAGTCAAAAGACCAGTGTTCAGTCCTAGCTCTGTGTGACCTCGAGCAACTCACCTAACTTCTGTTCCTCATCTGCAAATGGGGGTAATCACTGTCTGCTACAAAGGAGGAAATGTATAAATTTTTATAAATTGTTTCTAGATACTGTGATGCAGTGCACTGACACCAGGGTCAGCAGGGTTTTCTTTCTTAGAAAACTCTAGGAAAAAAGAGTATTTACGTAGTTTATTTGCTTTGGAAAGCATCCTCTGGGATGTTTTCAATGGTAAAGTCAGATGCTCCTTAGCTTTTGGCAGAACTTCATCATCCTTGATTCCTTCCACATCCCGAGCGATCCTGTTTATTCTGTGTTTCATATGAAGAACTGTCACTCCTTCCTCCTCTCCATACCTCTTCCTGTGCTCAGGGTGTAATGCTGAGCAGGCTGTAGGACAAAACTTTTGTCATGAACCAGGGGGTAAGACACAGCCTTGGCTGAGGAGGCTGGTGGAGCAGGACTTGTGAGAAAATATGTCCTCTCTGAATCGTCCTCTTGGACATGCCCCACAACCTGCCTGCTCCCCCTCTGTACCACTGGCCTGGGACATGCCTTGATGAAGGGGACGGAGCTGTGACAGTCCCTTACAAGGTGCAACAGAGAAAAGGGATGGAAACCATTTTGTGTCAAAACTGTGTTCTTGGTGTGCATGATGGTGTGCATCCAGAGCAGGCACACACTAAGAGCCAGAAGTTTGGATACAGACAGGAGCCAGTGCTGGGCTGGTCATCAGAGGAGCCCCAGGAGAGCAGTATAGATATCCATGTATATAGGTCTGGACTATCTCTGGACCTGTCCTTTCTGTGAAATGCAACCACACTCTACGATGACCATGTTACTCTGATGCTATGGCCATTGTCTGCAAGGCTGAGCACCTGTATTTCCCTGGGCTTTTCCTAGCCTCTGCTGTCTCTTACCTGGTGCATTGGCTGTGAGCTCCTTGGAGGAAGGACTGCTGTTTAGTTCTGTGTCTGTGCAATGCCTCCTGCATTGAGGTTCTGGCTCCTGCTGGTTTTTAGATCATTAGTGTAATGCAGGTGAAAATTTCATGTGTCACTTCAAGCCTGTTTCCACCAAAGCTGGTGAGCCTTTGGGTTCCTCCCAGTGGGTTTATATAAGTGTAAATCCTAGAGTAGGGCACTCTGAATGATGCGGGTTTAGAGAGAATCTGTTGATGTCTGAGAGAAAAGACAGACTAGATCATACTTCATCTGCATGTTGTTACCAACTATAAATGTTTCAATAATTTTCATTAACATTTGTTTAAGTTTATGAATTAAAAAAACGATTTTTGGGGGGTTAGTGACAAAAGGGTTATATTAGGTGTGTCCTGGGGGAAAGACAAATTCCAGTCTTGTACGCTCAGGTTAGGCTCTGGACACAGTGGAAAGAGGAAAGACTGCAAGTAAGCTAACGCTATAGGTGCCTTGTTTCTGGGACAAAAACTTGGGGAGTCCTTGTTTCTGCCAGATATAAGCAGCAGATTCTTCTGAGATGCAGTAGGAGCCAACAACAACAGAACCAACTCTGATGGCCTGGCTTGGCTGTAGGAGTTGCAGAGGAGCCAGGTTAGGTGTTTGCTGCAGCACCTTCAGGGTATGTATGTTAGTCACTGGAACAAGAGGCACACCGGAAAAGCGGGAAAAGCTGTGGTGAGGAGAACAAGGTGGTGGTGGTGTATCACCTGCAGATGACCAATTTTTGGGTAGTCCAGGCCAAACCAAGCTGATTCCTACTTTGAACAAGGTATTGGTCAGGAAGTGATGAAGAATTAATGTATGAATCCTTACCGAGATGGGGGTCTTGTGAGCAGACAGACTTTTCTTCCTTTTCTCTAGGCATACAGTCATCTTGATTTGTCCTTTCACCATCAGTAATGTTTTCTGTTTCAGCCTAGTGAAGAGCGTTTGGGAAGCGCATGAGGTAACCAGGAACAACTTGATTTTGTTTGTTTCCCAGAGCAGAAGTATCAGTAGGTGGTGTAGTCACTGTTGTTATGGGGGACCTCAACCTCTTGCATTGCCAAGGCCACCTGGCCGTGGGATTGGATGCAGTTTTGGACCCCTTTGTCCAATGAGTCCCTCCTCCTCCATCCAACAAGCCCTCTGTGTGTGGAGCTCATGCTGGAGCCTCCCAGACGGCCCCACTCCGGCATCCATGGCACTGCTTGGGCACTGTGGCAAAGCAGAGTGAGAGGGAGGTGGCTGGGCAGTGCAGGGCAGGCAAGAAGGCAAAGAAAGAGCCAGTGAAAGAGAAATAGGGGAAAAGGAGAAATGCAATAGGCTGGAAGGACAAAGACAGCAGGAATGGGAGACTATAAATGCTCAAAAAGCTGCAGAATTATGATAAACAATTTGAATAGCATGAAGCTATTCTGACAAGAGTGCAAAGAAGTACTTTGAAGAAGTGAATAAAGGAAGGTTAGAAAGAAAGATCATGAGATGGAAGAAGGCAGAAGAAAGGGCAGTTAAGTTAAAGCCAGAGACAGTGAAGAAAGAAGGCATGGTCAGTGTGAGAAGGAAGAAACTCTTGAATAGCTGGCAGTGGGTAAAGGAGGAGGAGCACATACAGAAAGCCCACAAGTGACCAGAGCAGGGTGTTGAGATGGGCTGCTGGTGGGGAGGGCAAGAAGGTACGGCAGTGGGGGCTCTGCACCAAGGTTGTCTTCTGCAGACCCCTGCACCAGCAAAATTCAATGGGAGCCTGATTTCACCAGTCAGTGAGGGGTCTTGGGATTTAGCTCTTTAAGTCATAACATGCTGATGTTACACAGCTGTCAAATTGTGTAATTTGCATTTATATAGCCCCTGTTATTTCAATCTGGACCAAGAAAAGACTGCACTGTGCCAAAACCTTTCCTACTTGAAACATGATGAAATATTACCTCACTAACACTGTGTGTACTATGAGCAACTTTTAATTAATTAGTTGAAAGCCCAAAGGTTAAGCACACATGGATTACCCAGTGTAATTTTTTGGGGGGCATGTGTACAAAATAATCAATCTAGGCTTTCCAATGGGAACATTTCCTCCTCCCTGCCTCAAGTTGCTCTTCACCACTTCATTGAAGCTGTGTTGAGATGTCTCTACCCAATTACAAATGTAACACAAATGCTGCATATGCTCAGTAAAACCCTGTCTATAAATCACCATGTGATTTTTACTTGGGCCTTTTTTCTTTGGGACTGTTTCCTGATTTGTTCCCTAAGTGGAGGCACATGGGAGGAATATGCAGCATGAGATTATAAACTGCCATGGTACACGGGCAGCTGGGGCTCGGGGCAGCCTTCGAGTGTCTGCAGCTTTGGGGACTGACACAGCATCCTCGGTGCAGGAAGGCACGAGAGCTCAATGATGTACACCATTAAGTGATGTGGTCATGGCTGCATGTCCTTTTCCAGGGCTGCATCTACCTTATTATTGACTTATTTCCATGCAATATTCTGTTTATATTCCTGCAGTGTCTAGAGACCCCATTAAAGAATTTAGGGGTCTGTGTTGCTGCACGCTGTACCAACTTGTAGAGAAAATGGAGTATCTAAAGTGTCTGCCCCAGAAAGCTTACAATTCGCATGATTTATTTGGCAGAGAGGAGTAATTTATTTACTCCTTTCTGGTTCTTTGCTCCCTGCTACCCACTTGTGAAATGTTTATGTGAGCTCCTCTCTGCTAGCTGGTACTTCTTTCGTTGAATTATTTGAACTTTGAAAACAAATCCTTTCTTTCCCTAATGGATTTCCAGTAGTTTCTCACATTTCTCCTTAACTATTTCTCTTCATAAAAGGGTCTGAGGCATTCCCACTGGGAAATCTTTATGAATCTGTGAGAAGAGAAGGTGCTGGCCCATTTTCACCTAAAATCACCATGATTTGAACATGGGGGTATGGGGGACCTGGGAGCTTTAAGCCACATCTCTTGCCTCTCAGCTGATCCTCCCAGCAACAAGCCTGAGGGTTTTCCAGGGGAAAGAAAATCAGGGCATAAGTTCCCTCAGCTGGCTGAGGTAATTGAACCTGACTGCCACATACTAGTGGGGCTTAGTCTGCGAAGTGTCAAACAGAGGGGAAGAGGCTGCTTCTCATACCTTTCTACCAGCTTTTTGTGAGTGCTTCACCATGTGTTGTCTGCATCCTTATTTATGTAAATTATTTCTAGTTGCTGAGTGCTGCTGTCTTTCCCTCAAGTACAAAATGCAGGATTTCACTGAACATGCAACTACTAATGTCATGTGTTAAAGGGAGACACCGACACAAGCAGAACCAAGCCCCTTATTTTCACCACATTTTTTTTCGTACCTGACATGCTCTTTCCCCCCATACATAAAGTATGTAAGGTACCTTGAGCAGGATATGAGTTCAGTCTGTCTCTCTACAGGAGCTCTAGTTTGCATTATTTCCACCTCTGTGGGCATAAAGTCAGACAGGTCCCAGGGGTCAAAGCCAACATCTCAAGTGCCACCTGGAAACCACTGAAGTTACCTGCTCTTTGAAAGAGGATGACTCCATCATAGTGTGCTGTCATGCTCCCCATCAAACCCCGGCTCAATGGCACAATGCTTCCCAGAAGGCTGACGTCTCACCCTGAGGGAAGTCATGCACAGATAAAAGTAAGGACTTGTGAAGAAACAGCTTGCTAAATGGGGCTGGGGAAACTCATTTGGATGGAAATGGACTTTCACCTTCTCTAACAGGGAGCCCAGCACAGCTGAGGTCACTTTACGTGTGATTAATTTTGTTCCTTGTGTTATGATGGAGTGTGCTTTCTTTGCTCCACTCCTTTTGGTCTGTTTGATTTCCCATTAATTTTGAAGGCTCCTTTGTAGGGTTGAAGTAAATTCTGCCCTTCAGTGTTTGCGGAATTGGGGATACTCAGCACCTTTCAGGTCTGAGCCTTAGCACGGAGCTGAAACAGATGCTAAATGGTAAAATGCAGACATTGTCTCAGTCCTGAGTTTTGCATTATCATGATGTCTGTGTTTTTCTCTGAAACAGTCATATGCAAAGGGATGCATTTGTCATTCTACTTATTCTCTGCTTCTCAATGTAGGAAATTGTTTCTCGGAAGTAAGCTTCCCACAGAAGATTGCATTTAATGGATTTGCTCCAGAAATTTGGCCAAGATAAATTTTGAAAGTGAAGTCATAATTTGCACATGAAATTTCAGGTACAGGACCCTTTTTCAGAGCTTCATTGCTGTTTAAAAGTTAAGTGAAGGTTTGTGCTTGTTTAATTTAGCTTTGATGACTGACTTAAAGGTATTTCTCTCTCTGGCTATTTTGGGTTGGGTGGAATGTCTTGCTGTGATATATATGTTTATTTAAGAAAAAAAACCCCAACATTTAGGACTAAACCCAAACCCAACAACAAGACACGTGAGATAAGCTCGGAGGGAGATGTTTGTCCGATCATCCTGCTGGAGTGCGTCATTCCACGTGTAGGATAAGCTGGTTGGACAGCCTGCAAGTCCTGCAGGTTTTCTGAGAGACCAAGGAAAAATATATACAGAGCAATTTGCTGCTAGGAGGATTAGCACCAGAGGGCCCTTAATAACAGTTTTTCCTTGCGAGAGGAGCTTCACATGAAGGGGGATGAAGCTCTGGTGCAGCAGCACATGTGGTTTGCTTGGATGACCTTGGTACAGCTCCCTGCTGTCCTCCAGACCTCTTCAGCAAGGCAGGGTGCAGAGATGCGAGGAGGTCGCTGTAAGGCAAATGATGGTGCATCCCCTGGTGTTTGCAGCTCTTGCGCTCCCAGCCCACCATAGGAGCAAGGCATTGAGAGCAGCATAACCTCTGCATTGCCACCAGTTTTCCACTGGGCAGTGTAGTGGTCTCCCTGCTCAGCACATTGGTTACTGTCAATCCCTTTCTAAGGGACTCCACTCCCTTATAATATTTTGGAGATCTGTAGACCCTCAGCTTGAACTCAAGATAGATGGAAGAGCTGCGGCACCTGGATGGACACGAGAATACAATCCTCAGCTAAGTTCGGTGTCTATGCTTTTTCCTTCCTGCTATTGTGCTTTTGCCTCTTGCTAGGCTAAAGCATGTATTCCAACAATAAACATCTCTGTAAGTGGGTTGACACATATCACTCATGAATTATTATGGGAAATATGGCTGTGTCCACCAGCAAAACTTCTCTAGTGAGTTTCTGTTAAGACGGGGAGGGGAGCGATGTGCCTGACTCCTAATTTCCTTATGCTGCTTCAGGTGAGCCTCTGTGTGTAGGAGGCAAGACTGCTGTGTTAGAAGTGCCTGAAGTCACTTTCTCCTGGGGATGGGCTGCAGTCCCCACCAGCCCTTCCTCTTGCTCTTTAGGGCAAGGAACAAGTGAAGTGCATGTTGTTTGATTTCAGGGAGCCCAACTCACTGCTGCAGGAGCAATATAGATCAGGAGGAGGTGGGTACTATTGCTGAAATAACTTCCCCTCTTCCACTGATTTGAGCTAATCTTTGTAAGTGTTTCTTTTTCCTGAGGTCACACCTGAGTACTGACTTGCTAAACAGAAAAACGACAAGGGAATATGGTCTGCATATTTTATGGGAAATTAACACAGAAGTAACAAAAATCACATTTTTCCTGTGGTTTTTGTTACCGTAAAATGGGACTGGATGGGAATCCTGAACACACTTTAATAATTCCCAGACACTAATAAGAAAAGATCCAGCAGCTTGTTGTACTTAAGATTTCAGGAAAAGCAACAAATGGCTTTGACTTCTTCTGATCCACATCAACAAGACCACAAACCACTGATCTCCTAAAAAATGGTGCATCCAGAAAACCTACTAGACAGTTTTATGAAGGAGTCATTGTTTTTCAAAACAAAATGAATGTGGAAAGGACAATTTTTGGCAAATAATTACATCTGTAATGGAAAACATACTGGCTCATTAAACTACACTCTTAATCTTCCTCACTTATTTATCAGCTTTTGATGGAGCAGAGTCTGGGATTTATATTCTGTCCCATGTTCCACAGAACTTTTGTCCAGTAAAAAGGTCATCTGTAAATCTCACATAGGCAAGTGTAACATTTTCCTACCATAACATCACCTTAAAAAAAGGAAAAAAAAAAGACACGGCATTAAAAGTTAAAAGCTGCCGTAAACCTAAGAAAATACATTTGTTCAGCTGAGCCCACATTAAGCTTGGTTTGCTTCATTTGGAAACAGCTGAAACTGGGTAATCTTAAGCTTGTAGTGAGAAATATCAATTTAACATGTATTTGGTGTGCTAAGGGCTGCCCTGTTCTAATTAAAAATCCACTGTGTTTTTATGGCGGTATTCTGGAGGCTGTCTTGATTTGCTGATGAATGCTGACAGGACTATTAAAGCTGTGAAACAACATCACTTGAACGTGGCACAAAATGAAAGGAAAAGCACTGCCATGCTGCTCTTGGGTGTTATTATCCCGATTAAAATTGGAGCCAAAGTGAAAATCATCCCTGGGCTATGCATTTATTTATTTATTTATTTATCCCTTTAAAATGACTTCATGGTATTGGTAGCTGTGTTTCCCGACAGGAACCCTTAAGGCACTGTGTTTAAGTGAAGGAGCATTTCTTATTAACCCCTCTGCTTTGTGCCTAGAAGTACAGATGAAGAATAACAGAGTGTGCTGTGTGTCAGTGTGAATATGCAATATGGAGAGCTGGACGGGACCCTGACTATTAATGTTTCCTGACACTGTTGGTTATTAAAAATTCTTTTCTCAGCACAGTTTTGAGAAGCACATGAGCAGATCTTTGAAATTCAATGGGAAAAGAGTCACCTAGATAGAATATGGCCTTTAATTTGTCCCCTTAAATTTCCCATGACAAGCTGAAAATGTCTGTTTTTCCATTATTTGCATTTAAAAAATATAGGAGTCATTCAAACTATGAGTGGACCCACAAGCAAAGCAGCCAAGCCAGACCCATACCAGCTTGGGGTTTTGGGGCCACATCAAACATCTCTCAGTCCTTTCTGTGTGAGATGGGGGAAGAGGCAGGTTAGAAATAAAGTGGACTTCTTTGCACAAGGTCCAAACAACCCCTTTATCTTATATGCATGCATACAGAGATTATAGGATGATTTTAATGAGCCTTTTTTTCCTGTGGGCTGCTGTCCTCAGCCAGCACATGAGCAGGGCATGTGGCAGGGTGGAGCACGGGCAGAGGTCTGGGCATGGCTGGGGAGCTGGGGGCAAAGAGGGATGCTGGCTGGAGATGGGGCTGGTACCAGGAGTGGATGCTGCCTTCAGCCTGAGGAGAGGGAGCCTCCTCCCAGCCTTGTAAGGCACACGACAACTAGATTCACCTGATAACCAGTGTAGAAGTGGGAACAAATGGGTGCTCATTTTCCATCCAATCAAGATGTCAAGCTAAAATTAACTGAGGCACAAAGGGATGTGAGGAAAACGAGTATTTAATTGTCTATACACCAGTGATCCGAACCTGGTAATAAATCTGGCTGTGTTGCCATCACTGAATGCTGCCCATAGGACTCACATGCCTGGAATGCAAAAGTCCCTGAATGTAACCTATTTAGGAAGAGTCAAGAGGGGAAAGGGAATGGCAGGCTATGTAAAATGGGCTGTTATCTTTCTCTGAGTCACAGGACATCCTCTCCCTTCCCCTCTTCTCCTCCCCTGCTCCCTCCCGCGCAGTTTGCTCTCTGGTTTCGGGGGAGTTATGGTCGGAGAACGTGGTACTGGGAGAAAACAAGGGGGAGAGCAGAGCATGACGGCAGGACTGCTTTGGTCCCGGCAGCTGGCAGGTTTCCCTGGAGCGTGCACCCCTGTGGCTGTACAGCATGAAATGTTCTTCACCCAGGTACCGGCATCAGATAGAAAATTGTCCCCGCAGATGGGAGCTCCCGGCTGACACAGCCACTTGGGGCTGGGCTCAGCGTTTCTGCACAGTGGAGAAGGGATGGACGGGTGGTTTAGCATCTGCTGAAACTTTGAGAAAAGAGTTTGTGTGTGTTGCTTGTCATTGTACATTCCTGTGTAGAAGAGTGGCTTTGATGGTGATACGGCATCCAGCTCTGATGCTCATCTCTTAGAAGGGGCTGCTGAAGCCTGGAGATGACATAGAAAAAATCCACTCAAACCATTCAACTCTTGTAAGGAAATGTCTTATAGCGACAAAGATTAAAATCTGAGCCTGCAAGGTATTATGTGATGTGGCTGTGCATGGAAAAGAATCTGGGTATGTCTCTTGCAGTCCTGTGTTCCTGGCGTGGTTCACATGAGATCATGAAAATGTCACCAAATGCTTTTCTGTGAGAAAACAGGAGATGCTTCTAATTAGTTTTCAACAGAAATCACAAAATCACAGTAGTGGGGTTTTTTAATGCCTCCCTGTACTGTGTGCTGGAACAAAAAACCCCGTAAGATGCTGGAAGTTTCAATTTGAATGACATGCCAGGTCTCCCATTCTGTTAACATTAAAATACTGTAGACTTTTCAAGAGGTACTGAATTTTAAACAATTTAGCAGAACTGAATAGTACATCAGAGTTAATCTTAGTAGAAAGAAAATAAATAATCACAGAACTACATGCCATAATTAGACCATAAGTAGGTTATAACCAGATTACTATGTGGAGATAGAATAAATTCTAGAACACATATTCTGTAGTATACTAACAAACAGGCTTGATTTTAAATAAGAAATAAGAAGTCCAGAAGCCTGATAATAGAAATAAAAAACCACAGGAACAAGTTGATGTCCACAACAGCCAAAGAAAATGGGAAAGAGATTTGGAAGCTTCGGAAGAAGAAAAATATTGGCCATTGAGAGGAGAAATGGAAGAAGTGTCAATTATAATGGAGGAATAACAGAAGTGTTAAACAAGTACTTCTGTTATGTATTTGGGGAAAAGCCATGTGAATTAGTCATATTACATGTTGATCCTGATACCAAAACACTTTCCAGTCCAATAGTTTCTTAGAGGATGTTAAGCAGCCGCTACTAAAGCTAGACATTTTAAAATCAGGAGGTCTAGATAATTTGCATCTGAGAGTTTTATAAGAGCTTGCCGAAGAGCTCTTTGGGTGATTAATGGTACTTTTCAGTAAGTCTTGGAACAGTGCAAAGTTTTAGAGGACAGACCAAAATTAAAGTTATACCAGATTAAAAGGGGTAAAATTGCAGCCCAGGTAATTTTAAGCCTTTTACCTTTACACTGATCATGAAGAAAACCCAGAATTGTTGGTAAAAGTCTCAATTAATGAAGAATGGAGGAAGTTAATATGATTAATGCCCAAACCATAGTTTTCAGGGAAAATCTCTGAAACTAACCTGTGGTTTGTTTGGGGTTTTGGTTTTGTCTTTGGTTTTTTTGTATATACTTATAAGTTGGTTGAAAAGCAAGCAAGTCTTGTAAAATGTTTGATTTAGTACTGCGTAACATTTTAATCAAGAACAATGTAATTTATTCCCTGGAGTGTACTAGCTGAATTAGATGCCATAATATCATAATAAATGGATCATCACTGCTGAATATGTGTATTTTTAGTTGCACCTTATAGTTCTGGGTCCTGTCTT
Organism: Fregata magnificens; assembly: GCA_013389945.1. Classification (NCBI taxonomy): domain Eukaryota; kingdom Metazoa; phylum Chordata; class Aves; order Suliformes; family Fregatidae; genus Fregata; species Fregata magnificens. Next base: position 182,311 of record WAAD01014642.1, read on the forward strand.
CTTCAATTTTTCTAGCTGAAGACCTGAAAGGAAATCATTGCAGAGAAGGTTTGCAACCAATGTGGAGACTGGGGAGGGGTAAGTAACAAAGACAGGTGGCTACTAAAAAAGACATGTCTTCTGAATCAAGCACACTGGTAAAGGTAATGTCACACTTCTGGGAAAACAGAAAATGAGCCTTGCTTATGAGATAGGTAGCTCTGACTTGTCAGAAGTAACTCTCCAAAGGATGCTGTCAGGCAAGGTAATCTCCTAAATAAGCTGATCAGATCCTCCAGTGTACAAAGAGGGTATCACAGGTAAGAACAGAGAGATCAGAAGGGGAGAAAGATTAGGTCCTCTGGTGAAAGACTTATGGGGTTCAATTTGATTATTTTAATAAAAAGAGAAGTTAGAATTTAATGTAAAGCCTTAAGGTACATCCGCTACTTAGAATTGGCGGTTACGTTGCATGAAGGCTCCAGTTAACCAACGCTAAGAGGTAGAGCTCTGGTACGGTATGGGACAAAACACATGTGACACAACCTAAGGACTGCGAGCTGCAGTTTGACAGTTTTGGAGTAGAAATATGGCTGAAATATTTTCAGAGAGTGGTGTTAACCATTTGAGCTATATTACATGAATGTGGCACATTTCCTTCAATGGACGCTTTAAAATCAGAATTTTTAAAAGAAGATGTGGTCTCATTCAAATAATTATTGTAGGGAAATTTTATGTGTTATTTTTATAGAGAAGATCAAAGCAGAAGAACATAACAAACCTCACTGGTGTAATAAATATATTAATCTACTGGATGAATAGCTGAGTTTATAATGCTGTCTGGGAGGCTGGCACTGATAGGGAAGGATTTGGGGAAAGGGATGAAAAGCTAAGGAATCTGGAGAGGCAAACAGAATATATCTGTTCTGAGCTGGAGACCGGATGAAAGGTTTTGGGTCAACTGAGGTTACGTTGAGCGTCAGTGACCACCAGAGTATGCTGTGAAGCTTCAAAGGGGCCTGTGCTTCCCACATTTTGCTAGTCCTCCCTTGTCCAGAGAAAATCTGCAAAGTGTGCTAGTCCAGTGGATGTCTGATCCTGTCTTGGTGCAATCCCAGTGGAACAGGTACATCTCATTCTTGCGCCAGTGTCTTCTTCCTTCATGTCACAAGGTAGAGCGCTGACTCTGAAGCCTTCGTACCCACAAACGTTAGCTAATGGGGCTACTGATACCATGTTACTTATCTTTTTCTCTCTCTTAAAAAGCCAAGCTAGCAAACTCAGTCAAACTTTCACCCATCCTAATCACTCACATAATCTTTATTGGAAGAACTACACCTAAAGCTGAAAAATCAATTGCTCAAAATTGTGGAAATACTGAGAATAATTGGTCTCCCTTGAGTCTATGTGAAATGAGGCGACCTATATTCATTTGTCATTTCCCATGGAGCAGTACAGCATTCATGGCACAGTATCGTCATGCCCAAGAGGTGGATTGGGATTTTGCAAGCAAGGGGCCTCTTGTCTGTAGGGCACCCGCTTCTCTGGCTGCTGAAATTAGTAAACTGGAGTAAATGCTACAGCTGACTGTAGGAAGAGAAAGGATAGTCCTCTGATTAGGGCAGCTCCATGCTGCTCTGAACAGCTGCTTTCTACCTTTGCCTTTGCCGCAGGAGACGTCCTAACTTAAGTCTCTTGCAAACCTCATGTGAGTTCAGTGGAGTTCTGGTGGGTGGCAGTTTGTAATCTACTCTGGCATACAGCAAGAGGTAATAGAGTGATTTTCAGCTAAGTGTCAGGCACTTACCTATGAAATAAGTTAAGCTACAGAGTTGCATCTGCAAGGAAACAATTGAAAACTGTCACTTGGTTGAAGACTGGCTCTTGAGACTGCTGTGACAGCCAACCAGGTAGTGCTGAAGAAGCTCTGTTGTAGGAGCATCCTCTGCTATCAACAAGATAGAGCAGGTGAATTAATAGCTCTTTCTATGTGCTGTGATTTGATTTTTAAACTTTTTTTTCTCTTCAGTGACATGAAGGGGCTCTCTTCATATGCACATGGGCATATGCTTGTATAGGAAGAGGACTGGTTAATAGAATAGAATAGGAGTAGAATAGAATAGAATGGACTAGAATAGAATAGAACAGTTCCAGTTGGAAGGGACCTGCAATGATCATCTAGTCCAACTGCCTGACCAGTTCAGGGCTGACCAAAAGTTAAAGCATGTTATTAAGGGCATTGTCCAAATGCCTCTTAAACACTGACAGGCTTGGGGCATCAACCACCTCTCTAGGAAGCCTGTTTCAGTGTTTGACCACACTCTTGGTAAAGAAATGCTTCCTGCTGTCAAGTCTGAACCTCCCCTGGCGCAGCTTTGAACCATTCCCAGATGTCCTGTCACTGGATACCAGGGAGAACAGCTCAGCACCTCCCTCTCTGCTTCGCCTCCTCAAGAAGCTGTAGAGAGCAGTGGGGTCGCCCCTCAGCCTCCTTTTCTCCAAACTAGACAAGCCCAAAGTCTTTAGCTGCTCCTCATAAGACATGCCTTCCAGCCCTTTCACCAGCTTTGTTGCCCTCCTCTGGACGCGTTTGAGTACCTTAACATCCTTCTTAAATTGTGGGGCCCAGAACCGCACACGGTGCTCAAAGTGAGGCCGCACCAATGCTGTGCACAGCAGGATAATCCCCTCTTTTGACCGGCTGGTTATACCGCGTTTGATGCACCCCAAGGTGTGGTTTGCCCTCTCGGCTGCCAGGGCACACTGCTGACTCGTACTGAGCCTGCTGTGAACCAGCACCCCCAGACCCCTTTCTGCAGGGCTGCTCTCCAGCCGCTCCTCTCCCAATTCATACTGGTGCCCGGTGTTACTCTCTGCCAGGTGCAGAATCCCGCATTTGGACTTGTTAAATTTCATCCCATTAATCATTGCCCAATGCTCCCATCTATGTAGATCCCCCTGCAAGGCCTCTTGTCCCTCAAGAGAGTCAACAGCACCTCCCAGTTTGGTATCATCAGCAAACTTGCTAATGGTGCATTCAACTCCTGCATCCAGATCATTGATAAATATATTGAACAGGACTGGCCCTAGAATTGAGCCCTGAGGAACATCACTGGTGACCAATCGCCAGCCAGGTGTAGCCCCATTGACTACAACCCTTTGAGCTCTGCCCTTCAGCCAGTTCTTCACCCAGTGCACCGTGAACCTGCTCATCCCACAGCTGGACAACTTGTCCAGAAGGATGCTGTGAGGGACAGTATCAAAAGCCTTGCTGAAATCCAGAAAAACTGTAGCCACCGCCTTCCCTTCATCCACTAGGTGGGTGACCTTGTCATAGAAGGATATCAGATAAACAGGACTTTCCCTTTGTGAACCCATGTTGACTGTACCTGATGATTGCATCGTTCTTTAAATGCCTTTCAAAGAGCACTTCAATTTACCCTGATGCGGTTCTTGATGTCCGTGGGAAGCCATCCATGCTACCTGCAACACTTTGAACATGCAGCTGAGCTGGTTTTGGCTGGGATAGAGTTAATTTTCTTCCTAGTAGCTAGTACGGGGCTATGTTTTGGGTTTGTGCTGCAAACAGTGTTGGTAATAGAGGGATGTTTTAGTTACTGCTGAGCAGTGCTTACACAGAGCCAAGGCCTTTTCTGCTTCTCACACCACCCCACCAGCAAGTAGGCTGGGGGTACACAAGAAGTTGGGAGGGTACACAGCCGGGACAGCTGACCCCAACTGACCAAAGGGATATCCCATACCGTATGATGTCATGCTCAGCATATAAAGCTGGGGGAAGGAGGAAGGGGAAGGACATTTGGAGTTATGGCATTTGTCTTCCCAAGTAACCGTTACACAGGATGGAGCCCTGCTTTCCGGGAGATGGCTGAACACCTGCCTGCCGATGGGAAGTAGTGAATGAATTCCTTGATTTGCTTTGCTTGTGCACACGGCTTTTGCTGTACCTGTTAAACTGTCTTTATCTCAACTCATGAGTTTTCTCACTTTTATCCTTGTGATTCTCTCCCCCATCCCACCAGCGTGGGGAGGAGTGAGCGAGTGGCTGTGTGGTGCTTAGTTGCTGGCTGGGGTTAAACCAGGACAGCAGCTCATGAGAAAATTGGAAATAAGCTGGTAGGGGCATATATTTAGATATTAGTGAGAAAAATAGAAGCCTCAGGCTCTTTTTAAGAATCAAGGTGCCTTTATGCTCCCAGTTGGCCTACAGGATGGCTTTTCACTAAGATGCCTGAGGCTTCAACAAGATGATAATCTAATCCCATAAATAATAGATTTATTAATTATGTCTCCTTCCTTCTGTCTGTGATATAGTATCCAAATTATTATCCAAGCCATTCTAAATAGGTTGATTATATATTTCTGTATCATAGCTGTTTTGTGACTTTTCTGGTTTTTACTTTGATCACTGCACAAACATGGAACAACAATTTAAGAATCTTTTGGTTTTCCCCTATTAAGAATTGTTTTCCTCCCCTATGTCTTTCACAGATATTATCAGTGGATCCTATTCACAGTGAGGATACAACAGTGTATCCTGGGAGTCATTCTGGCACCCCAGGAGATGAAGTCTTGCCAAGAAATGCAGCCATGGATGAAAGTGGAGACAGGAAACGATTTGCCCGCAGCTCCCATGAGACCCTGTTACAACAGCTCAAAGTGGGGGTTTTTATATATATTTTCTATTTTATATACTTATTAATTTTTTTTTGTTTTGATGGAGTGTCCACTTGCCTGACCTCTTCTTCTAATGCTTTCTTTTATGATTAAAATGCCTTTTTTCTGTAAATGTTTATTTAGTCACAACCCCCAGACTTTCCACTGAAATCAGTTGCCTATTGGCGAAGGGGAAGGGAATGCTGAAAAGACCTGACTGCAGAACCAGCTCCTTGTCACAAAACTACAAGCCCAGAGTAGTAACTTAGAAATGTTTTCCCTGGGCTTTTCAGGCAAACCAACCACTTCTTAGGAACTGGGAAATGCTCCCAGATGCCACAACATCGAGGTGCCGAAGTTTCATGCCAAGGGATAAAGAGGTGCTCAGACAATACAGCAGGAGGTTCCGTATACGTGCACCTATACCAACAATAATCAGCAAAGTGAAACTGCCTTTGGAGATTATTTAGACAGGTCTCTGCTGTGCCCTGCAATGCTTAGTTTATAGAAAGGCCTAGCCAGAAAAGCACTCTACACCCAGATATCATAACAAAAGCGACACCCAGGGTAGTAAAATAAATATTTAATTTCTTCATCTTCCCATATCCATCTCAGACATCCAGCTAACTCTAATAATACTTTACACTATAATACTTTATAAATATGAGTATTCTAAATTAATGTAAGTGCTTTGATAGATACTTGTGAGTTCATTTTTCAGTTTCTGCCCACTGATGGCTTTCCAGCTACGGGACAGAGTATTGGGAGATGGCTTTTTGCATGCTGTCAATGTATCAAACCTAAAAGCCAAAGTAGCTTTTGAAACACTAATAATATCACTCAGAGCTTATATTACTCTTTACATCTTCAGAGCCTTTTACACACAACCATGAATGACGTATGGTAATAGCTTTATTGTATTATAAACCTGCTTTGCTATTCCCCCAGCTGCTTCAGCAGGTCTCATCCTGGTGCCTGTGAGAACAACGCACTGATGCTTCAGATGACTAACCACTGAAACTGGGCTGCGGAGAGTTATGGTTTTCCCTGTATCTCCCCCAAAGGCAGGTTAGGCATTGCCTGTTAAAATTTTGGAAAGACTCTGCCAGCAGATGAGGGCTCGACATGGTGAGATGCCGCGTACCCGAGGGGCCCCCTCCTCCAGCTGGCAGAGTGTCCAGGGTGGTCTTGGTGCACAGCTCGGAGCTCATAGGAGTGTAAACATGAGTTACTATAAATTGCCGTTAAGGAAGACTTTTTCAGATGCTAATAGTGGCAAAAAACATAGCACCTTACACAATGGGGGACACCTGCATGGTTAGGACCCCACTTTCGGGCTCAGCTGTTCACCATCACCCCTGCCCTCGGTCTGCAGAGGTGTCCCCCACTCCTGTTGTCCAAACCACAGACAGGGCATGCAAAGGTCAGCTGGAGCGGGGGATAAGCAATCGGGGTGGGAAATGCACAGCAATCTTTCAGTTCCCCAAAGGCTCCCTTCTGAAAAGGGAGGCTGAGATCTGCCTCTGAGCGCAGTTCCCTGGGCTGCGTCCTTCTCCCACCTGCAGAAGTGTCTGCTCGCAGGGGACGGGAATGGATTTCGGCTGCTTCCTCCTCCTGAGATCCACAAGTGCCCCCGGGACTTGCCCCAGCCGGCACTGCTCCTCCATGACAAAGTGTGTCACCCCAGGTCCTGGGGCCATGGTGCTACTGGCCCCGGCAGGAGCTGTGCTCTGCAGCAGCCACTGCAGGCTGCTCTGTACCGCGCAAGGACGACAGCAAGGCCGCTGCGTTTGCGTCGCCGAAAGTAAACTGGATGTCAAGTACATTTCCCATCTGGCATCTATTAAAATAATGTGTGTGTGTGTGTGTGTGCGTGCGCACCCGCCTATGTGTGTGTATAAAATGTGGACACACTCTCTGATTTCAAATATAGAACAAAATGCATGTTTTAAATTATGTTTTAATTTTGGCTCTTCTGTTAACTGGAAAGATCCTTTATTTTAGAGTTTGTGAAAACTATTTTACTTAACATATTATCTGTAACAGATTGCATAAGCATGACTGTTATCTGCGTTAGTCATCACTTTAGACCATGGAATATAACTCATGGCAGTCTGGATTTAATGAATGTTTGAATTAACCTATACCTAATTTCTTGTGTTTTAAAACCTAAATCTCATTGAAAGTTGAGCTTTGTTTACTTCCCAAAATTGATCTGAGGGCCATTTGGAACACTTAGTGTATTCTAAAATGTGATCGTATCAACAATACACGCTCAAGTTTGTTTTAAAGTGAGTTTTTCTTTCCTAGTTTACATAAATCATTTAAAAAAATCGTTCACTTTTTTGGATCATAATGTACTCACTTGGCTTTTAGACCTACATAGCTCACAGGCCAATTTTTCAAACAGGATTCTAAAGCTATTTGTGGATTACTTTCTGTTTGCTACTTGTAATCTGCATTCCTGAGGCAAGCATGCTAAAATGACCGAGGATTTTCATCGAGCTAAGTCATTATACTAAATAGGGCAATTTTGGGTGCTCTTAGCTTCTCTGTTGAAAAATACAATGCAGAAGAAACCAACACCACATTTTCTGTTAAACCACAGAGGGCACTGTTTGTTCTTAATATAAAATGACCCTATTACATAGACTTTTGTCACTCTTCATTAAGCAGTTAATGTTAAGAGCTTAAATTTAGCCATTTTTTCCTTTTTTCCTTCTTTGATTTAAAAATTAACCAGGTGTATTATACTGATGCACACTCTCGTGTTCTTTCAGTGTTTGGTACCAAATATTGCCTTGGAGCATCCCTCCTCTCCTTACTGCTTCACCACACTACATGGAGTCAGATAGTTTTCCTTTACAGCAGTGGGTCTGGAGATGTGGTGCAAGAAACTGCCTCATGATTGTTTTATGGTTAATTAGCACTCTGCATTTTAACTAGGTCTTTTGGGTTAAGGTATTGAAGAAAGGAAGGGAGGGCAGCACTGGCAACAACTGGAGTCCTCACTCTTGATATTTTTCCTCCAGTGCTTTCAACGAGGATGCAGTAGAAGAAATACAGCGACTGAGCTATGTGAGGTTGAAAGTCAATTGGCTATGCCAGTTTTGCAATTATTGTTTATTTATCTACTACTTGAAATATTCTGAACAAAACATAATGGCATTTTCAGTTTTCTCAAAAGAAAAAATCTTCCAAAAAACCTGACACAGAAAAAGCAATAGCAAAATTTACAGGTTTTGATAAAAATAAAGATTGCATTTTTTTTAATTCCATAATGTAAAAAATGCTGAAAAAATGTCAGAATTCCATGCAAAGCGAGTTTGGGACTTGTCTTGGAGTTGTGTTGATACAAAGTGGCCCTAGATCATTGTGCAGAGCATCACACACAGACAATATAAACTGTTTATAACTTAAGAATCCTAATAGATTAAAGGAAAAAAATAAAGTAGAAATTGAGTAAACTGTGAACATCAGATTTTTAGTGGAAAGATTCATGTTGGCTTGTGCTTGTGTTAACTGTTGTGCAAGTTTGGGACATCTCAGAAGCCTATGAAGTATTACTTATTTTATTGTTGGTTCAATCAAATGTGTGTAAGTCCTTATTTTAGCAGTTCCTCTCTCCCTCTAACAGTGATCCTTATGAACTTTGCTGGTTAATTTAATTTCTTGTTCATTTGAGGCCTGGGTAACTTCTGGGATTGTTTTTTTCCATTTCACTTCCCCAACCTGTGTATAAGGCTGGTGCCAAGATCCGTGAGGTGCTTTGCAGCTCCTGATGCAGCACTGCATGTCTTAGCCAGCCATAGCAGGTTTCGCTTTCTCAGTGCCTGGCCAAAGAAGGACCCGGATCAGTGAGGACACAAATGATATTACTAGGTAGCTGCAAGCACTTGGAAAGGATTGCAGCAATTATGGATGTCTCTGGAAAACAGGTTTGCCCGGGATCCCCTGGTGGGGTTTGGGCAACTTGTGAGTTGGGCACAGCTGCCAAGCTTGTAGGCAGTTGTACAGCACCAAAACTTTGAGTCTTATTTCTTGAAGGGGGAATAAGGGCTTATCACTGTTTATTGCTCTGGTTGACACCACTGTTTCTCTTTGCAGAACTGTAAAATAACTGAGGTTGGGTGGGACCTCAGGAGGTCCCTAGTCTAACCTCCTGCTCAAAGTCCCCCGTGGGGCCAGACCATGTTGCTCAGGTCTTTACCCAGTTGGGCTTGAAAACCTCCAAGGATGGAGACTGCACAGCCTCTCTGGGCAACCTATTACAATGCTAAATTATCTGAGGGTGAATTTTTTTCCTTATATCCAGGTTGAATCCCTCTTGTTCCAATTTATACCTGTTGTCTCTAATCTTCCTGACATGTCCCAGGATAGACCCTTGAGGAGCTCCTCTTCTCATCAGCCACTACGTAGGGTACTCCCCAGTAACCCTTTGAAATGGACGATCCAGACAGTTTTTCCTCCATCTTGTAGCCCAGCCATCCGGACTGTAAAGACTCACCTTGGACATAAAATGCTGTAGGAGACCGTGTTGAAAGTGTTGCTAAAGGCAGCCTTTCCTCCACTGGGAAATGACTCATGAGAAAGGTGCTGTTCTTGGGGCTACATTTAAAGGCACAATTTGTAAGACAGCTAATGGAGACTGTCCAGAGAAATGAAAATTACTCTTCTGGTTTCTAGGGTTTTTCCTTTTAAAAAATGAGACAGTGTGTTGAAATTCCCTTCTGAGAGCAGTTCAATCAACTCATCCCTTGCTACAAGGTGAAGGATGATAAATTTTTGGAGGTTCCTTTTCAAGTATGCAGTAGTAAAGGCCTGAGCTCTTTTTGAAGTAACCTTAATACAAGATTGTCCATACCAGCAAACAGGCAAGCTCTGCTGCACAGCTGCAGTGTTACTTTCCTTGAAGGCACTGCTAGAGACAAGGGCATTATCCTGCAGGTGAGGTTACAGGCTTGTGAATGCATTTTAGGATTGGGTCTGCATTACCATGGGATAGTTATAAAAACATGTAGATAGTTCTGCAGAAGAATTTCATTTTTCAAAATGGTTTTCACGTACTTCTTTGCCTGTCTGATTTTCAAAAACTGGAAACATAATCTGGGAAATAGGGCCACAAAGTCATTACAAAAGCCCTGCACAGCACAACTGTTGCTGTTTTTGGCTTTTCTTTCTCCTCCATATGCCAATTCATTCCTAGCTATGCTTATCAAGGGATCATAAGCATTTTCCATCTCATTTAATTTTTGAACCTGGAATTCAGTATTCTGCAACATAGAGTATTGGAACTGCTTTAATTTGCTAAGTTTAGGCATATCCTGAACATCTAAATATTATTAAACATAAGGTTCCTTTGATTTTTCCTTTTAAGTGACATAGAATGAATTTGTAGAAGAGAAAGCAGTACTTAAGTTATCCATAATGCATCTGTTTATGTTTCCAACTGGTGTACTTTATCACCAAGTCATTGGTTTATATTATAAAATGATGGTTGTGTAATAAGTAGTTAGCAGAAACCACAGGCACGTCTTTGAAATAACACTAATGGCCATTTTTGATGAAATATATGAGACTTTGTGAAAATGATTTGATGAAGAAATGTATTTTCTTTACTTCCTGTTAACAGTGAGCATGTTGAAGCCCTTTAATCTCTGCTGCATAACTAAACATTTTTTTTCTTATTTCGTATTAGTTTGAACTAGCAAGCACCGTTTAATGATCAAGAAGCTTTAAAGCAAGTGAATTTGATCAGGGAAGCACTAATTAACAGTACAAAGTGAAAAAAAAAGTCCAAATGTAATGGTTTCAAATAGAAATACAATTAGCTGGTGATCTTGGGAATTAGTCATTCTGCCTCTTTCTATACTCATCTAGTTTATGGTACTGAGGATCCTTTTCTGCTAGCTAAGTTTGTATATGTAAGAATCAATAAATAATAGTAAATGATAAAGCATACTGGAAGGCCCAAGCATGATGACATTTTTAAGACTAAGATTTGCTCTGAAGGGATTAAATCTCTGGGTTTATATGAAAGGTGCAGCCAGTCCTTAGCAATTTACAACACTGCACATTGGATAAGTTTTCTGGCATTTCACAAGTAAATCTTCCAACCAGTTTCTAAGCTAAAATTAGATGTCAGTTGGATCCGTAGTTAAAGATGTGATCCTTGGACAAGTTTAGCGTTTATGTCTGTTAAATGCTCTTGCTTAAAAAAGACACTTCCTCTATAGTTCAGCTGTAATGCATTGTGCAAGATGATATTTTGCACAGGATACATTTGAAGAAATAATTTATGATTAAGTTTTTACGCACTGTTGTATTTCACTGCTATTACAAGCAGTTGTGCTGATGCTACATATTTTCAATCTTGTTCTCAGAAAATTTCGCTAAACTTTGACTACTTTTTAATATTTTTTTCCCATCCAAATAAGGATTATTCGCATAATGCAGGGGGAGGGTTGTTTTGGGAAAGTTCTTACCAAGAACTTTCAGCTTTGAGAAATCAGTTCATTAAAATATTTGCTTGTTTATATTTTTGACATTTTGGAAGAAAAAAACCCTTAATTTAGAGTCCCACCAGGCTTTGGTGGAAATATGTCCTTTGTTTCGTGACTGTACTCTCGGTTATCTTCATGACACAGAATTTGGTTATATTACAAAGTTTTGAAAAAACCCAGGTTTGTATATGCTTAGCAGAGACTTCTTTGACATAAGGAGCTAAAAAATCATTTTTGACTGGACTGATTGATAGCTTGATTTGCCTAGTTTCAGCCACCCTGCCCAGGGCAGGGCACACGGGAGGCTGGGGCTGGTGGAAGTTGGACAGGGAGTCTGGATGCAGAGCTGGGTAGCAGGACCTGAGAACAAGGGGACAGGAGCCACAAGCAGTGCAGGGAGAGCTCAGGGCAGAGGGGCCATGGGAAGTGGTGGTAGAGCACGGATGGGGCACTGGGGACGGCAGGAGAAACCAAAAAGAGAGAGCTTGGGATGGGTGTTGGGAAAAGGGATGAAGAGTCAAGGGTGGAGAAGAGACAGGAGTAGGCCAGGACAGGTCTGAGGGAGCAGAGAAGGACAAGAGAAGCTTGGAGCTGAAGGACAGAAAAGTCTGCACCAGCTAAAATCCTCCTATGAGAGACAAAATAAAGGCAAAGATCCCGAGACTGTTTTTTTCCCATGAGGTTTTTCAGTTCTAGTTTCATAGGTTTGAAACAATTCATTCTTCAAGCAACATCATCAAGACTGCAAAATGAAGCACTGAATAGTCAGTATTAAATGCAAATATTAAGGTCACATAGCCTTCATTTGGCCCCCTTTTCTCCCATATACAGGTCCAAATTACTTGCTCAAATGATCTGTTTTCCACAGAGCTGATGCTTCTTTCTGCACACACAGTAAGTGTAAACTCTTAATTACTGAGCAGCTGTTAACAGTGCTGTGTCCCTTTGATGCTCAGTGAGCATGTCCCACACCTGATTTACTGCACCCTGTTCAACCTCAGCTCTGATGACAGGCAGATTCACTAATGTAGGTTTGTTTTCTAGGGATGGTAATGGGTGTGATAGAGATGTATTTATTTATATTAATCATTGCATCATTAAAACAGCGGATTTCGTGATATGAAGGGGATATTAACCCAGTTGTAGAAGCAGGCTGATAAAATATTTAGGAACTGAGACCAGAAGTGATTATTTATATTGGTCACCCTTTCTGAGAAGGCAAGGCTCTGCAGGATACATAAAGTTAGATGGACTTAGCTCCCAGTGGCTTGTATCTGGGAATGCTTAGGGATTCAAGTGCCAAGATCTTCTGCCAGGCATTGAGCAAATGAAGTCTTTGCAATTAGTGACCACATGTGAAATGTCTGGCTTTGAGCTGGTGTCCAAGTTTTCAGAAGCTGCAGGCATGAACTTCTCTGTTCTCCTGCACTTTCCTGCCTCATTCATTTTTTAATGTCTTCAAGGAAGGAAGAAGTCCTACAGATAGCAGTCTTCCTTTCATAATTTGGATCCATTTCTAAAACGTGTTTGCCCTGTGAATTGAACGGGGTAGGGATCCTGTGGTAAGATACCTGTATCTAATAAAAAACAGTAAAATGCTAGTTAAATGTTAGTTATGCCAGCAAACTTAATTTCAATGTTTCCTGGCTGTTGAATGCTTCACTACTTTAGTTTATTTTTAGCCAAATTAACCAGATTTGGGAGAAGTAGCAGCTTCCTACCAGTCTTGTGAAGGCATTTCATTTGAGATGAATGGCTGGGATGCTCCTGCTGCAGGAAAGCCTAGAAGACCTGGGCTGCCCAAACGGCACATGCAGCCTGCCCAGATCGTCAGCCCCTGCTGTTTCTTGCGCTCTGGGTTGTCCCCCACAGCAGAGAGGGAGGCTGAGATTATTTTGGTGGGTAAGAAGGGTAAATAGGGGACAAAGGACACAAGGCTGTAGAAAACCAGACTCATTAATTCTGTTGCCAGTGGAGCAGTGTGCTTGTAATGACGACTTAAGCTACAAAATCCTTAGGGTCTTAGAGGTGACTGCCATTCACAGCCTTTCATCTGCAGATGATGTGTATATAGTACTTTCAGGAGGGACACTGCTAGAGGTTTCTCTTGTTTGGCCCATATAATCCCACTGTGTTCAGAGAAGTGATGCAGGAGCACAGTCAAAAGTTTAGACACTGAGATTCAGGGCTCTCCATCCTATCACACACTCCATAGACAATAATAAAGGTCAGAATTACTGGCAAGCTCCACCCACTTTACACTCTTCAGGTGCAACCAATCTAATTCAAAGCCACATCAACTTTTTGGCCAGCTCTGGAAGTTTTGCATGCCTTTAATGCAGTAGTAAACCTGCTCGTAAGAATGAAATAAAGCAAAAAAGGTTTTAAATGAGAATTTTTAGAGTTAAAGCATCCATGGAACACTAACTCTATCTTTAGGAGCATCAGGAGGTGAAAAATGCATAAGGTGTCTTTAAAAATAACTTTAATCTAATCTGGAACCAGGCCATTAAAATCATTCCATCGTAACTACATAGTTATTTTGTCACATTATGACACCTTATTATGTAGAGTCCTTAAGGATCTTGACCATGCGTTTCTTACCTGAATGAATTTGACTTTTTTTCCTAAGTATAATCTTAACTCTGTTTTCTTCTTAGTTTTTTACCGATGACATTCATGGGTGATATTTTTAATTTTTCTCCAGCTAATGAGTGTTTTATCTGAGAATCCAGCCTAATCTTTCTGCTCTCAAGGAGTATGCTGGGAGGAGCGTTAGGCTTATTAAAATGCTTTCTAGGAAAGATGAAGTTTAGGATTTTTTGGATCTTGTTATGGACCAGGAAATAATAGGAATAATAAACCCAAGATGGATATTATATTTTTAAACAGGGATGCACTGACGGTGTTTGCATGTGTAGCCTTTGGACTATATGATCTGCTCAGCATGGCCTAATGGCAACAGGAGTTTTGCTATGTGACTTCCTTGCGTCCAGGGATTTTGCCCCATGTAATGAAGCATTTGTTATCCATAACTACTTCATTAGCGTGAAGATTCACATGGAGGAGTTATAGGGACCTCCCTTCAGAAAGCTGCCATTGGTGAGGTGGATGTTGATGAATATCCTCAGGGGAAAGAGATTCACATTGAGACAATCTCGTCGGTGAGAATACAATGCGGGCACTCCCTGGGGGTTCTACGCTTGCATGAATAGGAAGGATTAAAGGTTCAGGCTTATAGCCCATTTGTCATGAAATCCTCTAATGATGACAGAAACTGTAGACTAGCTTCATATAGAATATCTATAACGAGCAGAGTGAAAAGGATATAGTGAGGCAATGGTGCATGGCCCTAGTTTTAGAAGTATTGAAAGTGGGAGAATTTGAGGAGTTTACGACAGTAACAGAATATTTGGGTTTGGTTTCCCTTCCTCCTGCCAGTGCAAAACCGAAGCACTAAAGGCTGCATCTTGAAAAGCCCATAGAGCATCTGGATATACTCGCCCTCCCTCTGTGTCCCCAGCATCCTCTAGGAAATACAAGAACGTTAGTCCAAAAATCTAAAATAGCTCAAAAGCCACAATATGTAATGGGAAGAAAGCAAGAGAGCACTTATGCCCTACAGCAGCCGGGATGCAGCTGGTGAGAGCACCGTGATGCTCCTGCCTATCTGCCTTCGGCAGGATGGGGTAGCAGTGCCAGGGATTGCCAAGGTGCTTGCCAAGAGTGCCTGTCTGTTGGTAACCTGGGATTTACTCGGGTCCCTGGCTTGACCCTGATCCCGAGGCGTGCCGAGGCTGTGGGACTCCTTGGATGGTCCAGGACTGGCACAGTCAGCTGCTCTGTTTAATTTCAGATGGAAATGTTTTGATTTTTCCCTCGCTGAAAAAATGTTTGAAATTCCAAATGTGCATTTCCTATTTCAGCTGGAACTCAATGTTGCACAAAATGGAAATTCGCCCTCTTTGTCTAGCTGCAGCCTGGAAGAAGGGGCCTTTGAGGAGATGCACAAGAGAGGTGCAGCCTGATCTTCAGAGGAGAAAATGGGTGTGAGGCTCCGGGGCTGCAGCTCTTGTGTACAAATAGAGGTGTATTTCCTAATCCGAACACTTCATGTTTTAGCCAATGCAAATATGCTCTTTGCATCTTTTTGCTGAACGCCTGGAGTTTTTCGAAGGCATATTATACCAACCAGGTAGTTACAGGTCTGCAAAACATGAGTGGCAGGCAGGAGTGAGGGAGGGAAAGCAAAGCATTTTAGGACACAAAGCAGCCCTTCTCTGCTGGGATGCCTGTTTAAAGTATAAGCTCATATGAGCAAGGATAATCTTTTTCTGTATGTAGCGTGGTGTCCGGTGAGCTGTTACAAACCGGTAATAATCTGTGTATGCTGGCTTGCCAGGCACAGATTTTTTACACCAAATTTTTCCTTGTGAAATCATAGCATGGTGTTACGTGTCTCTATCCTGGCGTTGCAGCGAAGTGTTACCTGCTGCCCGTGAGGGAGAGTGGTTACACGGCGTGGACGTTATCTGCATGCAACTGCTATGTGAGCAAATACAAGCAGTACCCTCATGAGAATCAGTCTGGTAAAAAAGAAGAAAACACACCAATTTGCCAAGAAGGTTAAGCACAACGGCTGAGACGGGGCTCATGGGTATTTGTCAGATTATTTACCACGACAGGAGGCATACCTTACTTCTTGTGTTCTCAGATAACTCATGTACTCTCAAAAATATGACCCTGCAGGAACAGAAATTTTTAAGTGTCTTGTTTAAAAATGGTCTGAAGGAAGTTCCTGAACAGAAAGTGTAAAATGTTTGCTCAGTGGGCTACGCGGTAAGCTTTTCATTTCTGTAGTTTTTCCTGTTTATCCTAACAGATGTCTTGTTGTTTCTGAAATCTCAGAGTCGGAAATGCCTCCATTAACTTCATTTAGGTAGTTCAATTTCAGTGGTACCCACTGCACTTCGCATTTTATAGTTTGCAGTTAGGAAGCAACATCTGGACTTGTCCCAGTGAAAATGGGATTTCCTGCTGCTAATACATTTATTGTATTTCCTTATATAAATATTGTTTTATTATAGAAAGGAATCATATTATTAATCTTTACTGTGTGTCAGGACTGTTGATTCAGATATGGAAAACATGGTCATTTCCAAACACTTGAGGTACCTAAGCCCAGAAGTTGCTGTTAAGTGGCATCGACGCATTGGCTTTGAGCAACTTACAGCCATTTATATGTTCACGACTCTGCAGGAGAAATGGAGCTTAGAGCACAATGTCTCAACCTCATATTTGACATCACTGGGACTCTAAATCTCTCCGGCTTACCATTGAAATACGGTACCTGTGGGTTTGCTGACTTGAAACACGGCTATTTAGTAAAACAAATGAATTGGAAATCAGATTGTTACTTGCACGATTGCTTGCTAGTCATGTTTTCCTAAGCAGATTGTCAGTGCTTTTCATGAGCAGATGGCTGGTTAAGCTGCTATCCTGCCTGGCTTTAGGGGACTGGGTTTGATGCATTTGTAAGGTTTGCTGTGTAATGTAACCCAGTCCTCAGAAGTTTTACTTTTTTACAGTCACAGTCGATTAAAGCTGACCTGGCAAGGGACCAGAAAGCCTTTGGGAGGATTAGTGGTTATTAGTGTCATTGCCTCTTCTACTGTAAAAGCGGTGGCTGCGTTATGAGCGGCCGAGCAGGCATCGCCCGAGCCCAGCTCACCCCTCGGAGCACAGCAGGGAGAGGGAGGCTGCGACCTGCCGTTGGCAGGGCTGCCCGGCTCCCGGTGGGGCCTCGTGCCACTGCCGGCCTCTGCTCCCCTGTGTGCGAAAGAGCCCCGCTCTTTGTTAGTAAACACCGAGGAGCAGCCCTTTACAGGCAAGGGGCTTGGTGGCTGGTCCTGGCCGCCGGCCAAGAGCCGCGGCGTTGGGGCTGGGCAGGCGGCCATCGGCCTGGCTGCCGTCCCCCTCCGGGTGTCCAGACTCACCTGGGTGGCAGCGGGAGGCAGGGAAATCACTCAACACCCGGCTCTGTAGCGCTTTGTCTCCCTTTCTTCTCTTTCTGCTTTGTATGCTGCAGCGGAGAGGTGGCTGGCGCTGAACTTTTTACCTTCAAGGCTAAGTATTTTGTGTGCTGGAGAAAATGGCCATTAAAATGATTTGTGAAATAAATACTATCACTAGGGCAGGTGTTGGACCTGTAAACAGTTAATTGCCGGAGCTCTTCAGATGTCGACTATTTCTTTTGAGACGTCTGCCAGCTAGTATTATCTGATAGCAGGTCATTCAGTTGATGAATTTGTCATTTTGCAATTTAGCTACCAGAAAGTGTGCTGGGTCGATCAGCTTGCATGCCTGTATTTAGAAGAGCTTCAGAGTCTGCAATCATCTGGAGACATTCAAGGTATAATGCAATTAATATTTTACAATCATCCTGACAAGAAAGAAACTTATAGTAGAAAAATCAAAACATGGTGGGTTTCCGTGCCTTTGACCCTCATGCTAAAGTTGTTTTTAAATCATGGTAAGGGTAATAAAAGCCCGGTCCAGCCCAAGGGTCAGCAAACAGCAGAAGATCAGGCACGTTGTTCAGAGGAGATTTAGCCAATGCTTGTTTGTAGAAACTTGGTGAAATCATATTTGTGTTCAACATCTGTGTTCAGCACTTTGCAGCTGGTTCATGCTTTGATAATTATTGCAGAATTTTGCTTCAGGTAAACCAATCGTGCTCTAAAAGACATACCTGATACTCAAAAATGGATCCACGATTAACGATGAGAAGAAGTAGGGGAGTATGTTTGAAATAGGCAGGATTTGTGTCTACTTTTGTATTGATCTGCATTTTGAACGATTCAAATTAAAACTGTTTTGTAATTATGATATTTTTGTGAATACTTGTGAGCTCGTCCGTGGAATATTGGTTTTTCTGTTGATCACATTCAAGTAGATCTTAAAACCCTCCATAATAATTTCAGCTATGTTTAGTATTTTTGCTATTCGGTAGAACAAAAGATGATTTGTACCTGAGGAGAGTACATTCACTCAACAAGCCTAGAAAGAAACATGGAATTTGCATGGGAAGTTATCTATATAAGGCAAAAATAAAGAGAGAAATGTGTTGTTTTAGAAAAGCATTAGCATCGAGGATTTTGTGGTGGTATTGCATTTGAGTCGTAATCTTTTAAAAAAGCCCCTGCTAAAGCAGATAACTAATTTGCTATGTAGTCAGGCTGCTCAGGTTACCCCCTTGATGTTTTGGGCTGTGGGGACCCTCCTTCAGGACTTTGTTGCTCTCGGTGGCCACAGCCGTGGGGCCGCGGATGAATAGGATGGAGTGGCAGGAGGGTAAATGTGAGAGCTTTGTGGTTTTAGACAGTTCTTTTGCTTCTAGGAAAGTTAATTAGGAAGTGAAACCTTAAGCAGTTGACAGTGTGCATTGTTGGCTGCTAGTGCTCTGTGACAAATACCACTGAAAGGTACTTCACTTTCTTTTGTAAACAGAAAGGTAAGGAATTTGCACAAAAATGTATTGGTGAAGATCTGCTTTTCATCATGGCCTAACCACATAGTAAACAACAGAAATAACTTGTTTTAATAAAGTATGGTGTTGAAACATTTATCAGCGAGCTCTTTCTCTCCATTTCAAAGATGTGTTTAGGTAAGGGGAACTGTTGCCTTGAAGAAACCCAATCTGAAATTTTGTTATAACATTTTCTTCAGGTCAAGGTCAGGAAACTTAAGGAAAAGTTTGACTTTTGGGCCATCATACAATTATGCCTGAGTTGATTAATACAGTATGCTGAAACAGCCATCTAAGAATTTCGTAGTATTTTAAATGTATCCCAAATAGTAGTTACTCACATAAAATTATTCTAGTAGTCACATTATAAAAAGCATGACTTCATTTTTATTGTCTTTTTTTGCATGTAGCCATGCACAGTTACGAGGCAAGTGTAATAATCCATGTATTTTAATTTTTCTATATAACAATAAAAAGATTAACATACCTTTCTCTTACGGGCTAGGTTCCCTTGAGTGGCACCAATATAAGTCTCTGGAGAATTAATAAACTAGGCCTGGGGACTTCAGAGTTAAAGCCTGTTAAAACAGTTCTGTGTAGTACTTCAACTGAACCAGACCTTAGTGGTCTACTTGTGAAACCAAATGGAGAACAGTATGGAGGTGGCTTAAACGCACGATAGAAGCCCATTTCAGAATAAAGGCAGCTGTGTTTTGCCCCAGCACTTCCAACCTCTGCAGGTGGAGCAGCTCTGTGCACTTCTCCTCTCACAGGCTTTCACAGCATGAGCAATACAGAGTAAGACAGCAGAATATTAATTATATGAAGACTATACAAAGGGTATGGCATTTGTGGAAGTAAGATTTGCAACTCAACAAGCAGTTCACAACAGATGGCTGCTCCAAGGGGCTGGAAAACAGGGAGGAGGGAATGGCATCAAGACCTGTATGTTTATGATACACGCGTGCAGGCTGGAGCTTAGTCTCACACAGGGGATGGTGCAAAAGATATTTTCTAAGCACGACCGAGGCTCTTTGCAGCCTCTGTGCCCCTGGACTGCCCAGGCTGGAGCAGCTGTGGCTGTGCAGAGATCTCCTAACTCTGCAGCTCACTGCTTATCCGTGCTGTCCCCTTGCTCATGTCCATTAATCTCAGTCCTTGTGGTAACGCCACAGTTTCCTCAGCCATGCAGATATTTTACAATGGCTTTCCCTTTTGCCAGTTTTCCCAACAGAAAGGGAGAATTTAGTTCTCTGTTTATACATTCCTGTGAAGTGATGCTCTATCTGTTTTTAGAAGGTTGTGTAATGCCATTTAGATTTAGCCCACAGAGTGAGTGAGCTATTTTTGAACATTTTCAGAGGATCATTTTAAATACCAAATTATTCAGAAACTTCCACATTTTTCTGTAAGAAACTCCCCAAATATTATTAGACTTAGCTTTTTTTTGGGGGGTTACTTTGAAAAATGGAGTAGGAGGATTTTTGCAAGTCCTTAGTACTGGCCTATATTTCATCCTACTCCTTCCTGATGTTCCTAAGGATGCAAATCCAACACACTGTAAAAATTACAATGATTTAATAATTATTATATTGTACAGGATAACTATGGGGTAACAGTGCTCGAGTAGGGTGAGCTGAGTAGCGTAAGCTCTTGAGTAGGGTTAGATTACTATTATACATCAGAACTGTTCTTCAGGCACTTTAAATGACACCAGGGCCAGGTGATACAGGGCTGAGGATACAAAATTAGCTTGCCAGTGGCTCTTCCTGCTGTATGACTATAGGTGAGCATGGGCAGGGATAGAAGAAGGCTGAAGGACTGCAGGGGCACGGGTCTGCCCCCGCCTGTGGGTGTGTTTGGGTCAGGGAGGAGGATTCCACCCTTATCAACCCCGTCATGAGCTCATTCCTCATTTCTTGAGCAGACAGGAATGTTTATTCAGCTGACACAGTTTCTGGGAAAGGAAGAGGAGAAGGAGAAACCACTGCGTGACAGTCTTACTTCTTATCGTCTATAGTGGTGATGTATCCGTGCAACATGTGCAGTGTGGGAAGGGATGGGGAAGGATGGCCAGCTAGACAAGGGGCGAACCTAGGAAAATGAAGTACTTGAATGCACAGGGGATTATTACCCTATTTTTCTGTATCTACAGCAATATTCATCTGAACTTAGCCTACCAAACCTTAATCAAAATAACCTTTTTCACTTGAGCCATTGATTATCCCCCAAAGGTGCCATCTTTCAGTGAGTTTAAGCAAATTCAAATAAAAAGTATGGAGTATGCAGTGCTGATTTACACCAGAGGTATAAATTAATAGCGGTATCACCGGATGGAGGCACGGGGAAGGGCTGGGAGCAAACGATGCAGGTGGCTGCCCCGAGTCCAGCACTGGATCGACAGGGAACAGCTGAAAGCATGGGACTGCTTTCCTACTCCCATATGACTTTGTGTGGGAGCAAGCAGATTTGGAAGGGTGTGATTAAACTTGCAGGAGAGGCGTGCAAGGCACGGTGCAAGCTGAGGAACAGCCTCTCGTCTGGTTTCTTCTGGGGACCGCTTTTCCCTTCACAACATCAGACCTCCTTGCTGTCTCTTCTGATCCTGTGTGGTGGGTGTCTCTGTGAGTGGATTGGTGGCCTTTGGCTGCATCTCCTTATGGAAATTGCTTTGTCCTTTATTTTCATTTGTTGGCCTGACTGCTATCCTGTCCCCAAGGCGGAGTGTGGTTACACCTTTCTGCTTAAGCTGGCATGTTTAGCTTAAAACCAGAAGAAATTAGAACTGCTCAGCTTTCTAGAAATAACTTTTCTTCTTTCTTTATCACCTACAGAATGCCTGGAGAGTTTCAAACTAATAACAAGATTATGTAAGAGAATAGGAAATAAAAACATACATATATTTTATTTCTGCAGAAACACCCCTGTTACATTTACTCTTCCAACACAGTAAATGAGCCTTCTATATACTTTGGCACTACAAAGCATTTCCGAGATACTTCTGGTAAACACCAATACCATATCTATCCTTCTAAACCTCAGTCTTCAGGAATTTATATATTTTATAAGTGGTACAAAAAAGTCAGCTTCAACATTTTAAGCAATCAGTTTGATTCTGGTCATGGCAATTACTCTTTCTGTCAGCAGGAGTAAAATTTACAATCAGGAAATCAAAGAGTCAAATGTATTCCTGTATAATGCAGCATTAGCTGCACGTAAATTAGATCACCCCGCCGGAAAACCTGCTTCCTCTCATTTGCCTGAACAGAGCTGGGCGGCCTCCGCGCACCACACAGAAGCGTGCAGCACGCTCAGCCCCGACCCACAGGCAGGTGGAAGGAGTGACGTTGTGGTTAGGATGGTGCTGCCATGCCAGGGCAGGATCCCGCTGTGCCCCCATCCCTCTCCTCACCCACCCTGTGCACTACTGCTGGAGCTGGCCGCCCCGCCACCCAGCCTGACCCTCTTCCCAACCCAGCTTGCAAACGAGGGCTGGGGGAAAGAGGTTGGCTTTCCCACACACAGGCGAGCTGTCCCGGCCATCGGTCGGCCAGCACTTCTGCAAGTGGAGGGTAGGAAAAGCCCTCTGAGGATGCAGCCTGAGAGGGGCTGGCTTCAGTCCTGCATGCAGCCCTGGCTGCTTCCCACCCTACACATGACACTGGGCTGTGAGCTGATGCTGTGAAACAGACACAGGCTTGAAGAAAAGCATTGCCTTTGCTGGGTGTGCTGCCTGGGCCAGCTCAGTGAATGAGCTGCTGGTGAATTGGTCTGAGGGGGCGACAGCAGGGACTTATCAAGCTGTGGCTGACGCAGACTCTCATGGGCTGTGTAACCTCTAAACGCTGGTGCTTTGGCCCCGGGAAGAGAGATGCTGCTTGGCTTGTCTGCCAAGGGTGAGCAAGGAGGAGCATGAGCACCTCATCTGGGCATTTATGAGACCTTGCTTGAGGTCTGGCTTGACGTCCCAACTACAAATATGGGGAAAAAACCCTAAATTTCTTGGCCTGGGCAATTGGTCCTTCCCCAGTTGCAATCACTAATTTAAGCAGATGGGCTTAAAGAAACCAAAACTCTTGGGATGGGAGACTTGAGCCAGTCCAGAAAGCTCCTTTTGTTCTCCTGCAGTTGCCAACCATGTGCTCCTACCTCTGCAAAAATAAATCAGTGTTAACATCCGTCTCTCTTCCAAGCGGGATTCTGCTCTGCAGTGCAGAGTCATAGGGCTCCAAGGTCTAAAGGCTGGGCAAGAATGTGGTCAGAGCCGGGAAGGGCCAACGCTGCGTGGCCCCATGCAAACCCTCCAGCCCTCACCGAGGGTCAGGCCTTCAGTGGGTAACAGAAATGCGCTGCATACCAGATATCTGAGTTGTTCTCGTGAATTCAAAACACAAGGCACAAAATATGTGAAAAATCATCCCTGCATATAGTTTGGAGCAGCAAGGGAATGAAGGAGCAGAGCACTAATCACGCTAGCACAATCAGTCCTGAGAGCTGCTCTTAAGGCAGTACGCAAGCCTGGCCCCCTCTGAGCCCTCTCCCAGCCCCCAGTCCCTCCTGTAGCTGGAGGAGAAAGCAGAAGAGCACCTGGCCCAGCCGGAGCAAGACAGAGGCGCCTGTCCTCCTCCCCATTCTCCTTCTGCCACTCTGGAGCAGCACATCAGTCCCAGCTGCATTTCTTCCCTTTTCTGTCATCTCCTCTTCAAGGGGCATCCAGCTAACTTCATGCCTCCACGTCTGTCTTTTTTTCTTTTCAGGAGTGACGCATTGACAGTTTTCCCCCTTCTTCTCCATGGGTTCATTGGAAATGGCTGAAGAAAACAGTGATCAGCCAATTTATGTGACACTCTCTCAGATAAATGAATGGGAAAGTGGGACTTTTGAGGCTGGTCTGGGCAATGTAATTAAAATGATCCTTCTGTGGCAGTTGTAAGTTGACCCTTGGCAAACAACCTGGCTGGTCAGATCAAGTTTTGGAAAGGGCTTTCTCATTTCTTAACATGGGTGGTTCTGGATTTTAGTGATTCTATAATATTTTTTTTTCTCTTTGGAGAATTCTAGTGGTTTTATTTATAAAATAGCATAGATTTTGAGACACCCACTTCATCTTCTTTCACTGAATTACCTTCTTCTACAAATAGTTCAGAATCAGAATTCCTTTCCTAGGGAGTTTAAAAAAAAAAAAAAGAAAGAAAAAAAGAGAAAATAGATCTCATTTCACTTGACAAGAATCAGTAAACTGGTTCCCAGATCTGGGAACCTTTCCTTTTGGTAATACATAATCCTCTCTGATTACATTCATTTAATTCTTCAAGCCCACTCTGCATTTCAGTGTGTTCTCAGGTTTCTACCTCTTCACAGTATATTTTTAACACATAGAAATAATGTCTGAAAGCTAATTACGTTAAACAACTTCAAGGTAATTTCAAACATACTTGGTCTTGTAGAAAAAATTATGTCTAACTTTAAAAATAATTTCTGGTAACAATTATACAAGGAGTGTCATAAATATTTCTGCTCTGCTGAGCAGGATTTTGCCCTTAGAAAAATAATATTGTCATTAACTGGTTTTATCATAGCAGCAAAAAAAGAACCAGGCAAAGTTGAGTCCTGGTGTGCTCAGTCTCCCCACTCAGAGCCACCCATTAGAGCCTGACCTTCTCCTTTATAGTCCAAGTGGATGCTATGGATAAAGATGACAGCGATTCAGCACAGCTTTGCAGTAGTTGCTGGGGAAGGGGGCACCTTGTATTCCTTCCTTCCTTCCTTCCTTCCTTCCTTCCTTCTTTCCTTCCTTCCCCCTTCCTGGCATGTTACAGAGGCTCTGGGATCTCCCTGGCACGCTCCCTCTATCGGAAAGGTGCTGTTTGGGAGCAGGATCAGCCTGACCAGGGGCAGGGGGTCTTTGGGGCAGAGGAAGCATGGGGGCAAGCCCCCCCTCCTCTTCCCCATACAGGCACACAACCCACATGGTTGCTGACCTACGAGGTTTGTATGAGCAACCCATAGGTGGATTCCCGACAGTACGGAGCCCTTCGGTACACAAATGTTGGCAACGCTCTGCAAAAGTGTAAAGCCTCTGAATCTGGGGGATGGATGGGGAGGGGGGATGTCTCCTGTCCATTCCTATCCTGTAGTGTGAGGTATTGCTGCCTGGGAGAGGAAAGAAAAGTCTCACTTGTAATGGTACAAGGCATCTCCCAAAGGCATTGGGAAACACCGTTTTTTTCTGTTCACTGTGTATGTGTCTCTATATTTTAAAGTAATTTTAGATATCTTTTCTCAAATTCTATAATAGCATGGCTTTCTACATCTATCTTCTGTTCATTTCATTTGTGGTTATGTTTCGTGGTGTTCAATATTCTCCAGTGAGAATGAAGTTTATTTTCATGTTTAGAGGTCTGTACATCTTGTCTCAGCAAAGGGAATCTGATACGATAAATGCACCTGACAAGGCCTAATTTGTTCATATATTTGAAATTGATCATTGATGTAGTAGGTTAAAAAACACAACTTGAGATCATGAAGAAATGTGTGGGAAGCATATCTGGACTTACTTATAACTTTGGAAGAATGTGAGAATTCACATTTATTAAGCCAAAATATAATAAATTCACAATGTAAAATACAACTCCAAGTAGGCCAGATGATAAACATGTTTTAATGCAATGCATGCAGCTGCTCCACTCTGTTGTTTCCAGTCCTTTTCTGCCTGGTTTATTTACTTCCCCTTAATAGCTGCAAGACATATTTATTGGGACCAAAATTTTCCCTAGTCGTTTGCAGCACGACTTTCTGGTCCAAAGAGAGGCTCATTTCTTTGAACTGTTTTTCTAATAAGAGCAGAAAGCACAGCAAAATACTAAATTAAAAATTACATAAGCACATTGCAAAGCAAATTCACTTGGTTTCTGCTTTCTTGGGAGAGAAAGAGGGGAAGAGGTAAAGAACCGTATGTGATGTGCGTGTACCGCTTGCCTGAAATGGCTACGCACCTCTGCAAGGCTTGGAGTGACCCCAGGGACAGGTGAGGAGTGAGAACCTCAACCGACTGACTAATTTGCGTCAGAGGAAAAGCAAGACAGCAAGGGGCAAGTCAGAGATGTGGAAGGTAAAGTCAGCCGGTGGCTGAACTGGGTTTGACTTCAGTGGTAGTTGTTTCTGTTGTGTATCAGGCGATCGGGCCCCAGGTTACAGATGTTTCAGAAAACAAAGCCAGTTGTTGAGGGAGTATATGTGCACTATTAAAAGTTGTTCTGGAGCCTCTCTCACCCAGGCACATGAAGGCAATTTTTATGTATGAGGGAGCAGGTGAACAACTCTGCTTATTCAGCAGCACAGAAATAAAAGTAATGTGACAGAGGCAGGGAGACCTCTAAGGGTATTTCTTTAAAGTAAAATGAGGGGCTGGGGGCACATTCCCTGCAGACAGTTATACAAAGGGGGTGGGGTGTGACTTTTGTAGGGCTACTTGATGGAGATGCACCCTTTGCCATGCAGAAACCCATGGCACTTGCCTCCACCTCTCCTGGGTGAGGGGGAATGAAGGGGGAAAAAAGAAGATCCTGTCCTGGAAAAAAAAATGCATAGGTTTGGTTGTCCTGTATGCCAGTTGCAAATGCTGAGACAAATGGGCATCCTGACAACTTCTTTTGGAGCAGCAAAACAAAGGTGTGGGTTGTGGGAGTCTCTGGCCAGCGCTAGGATGTTTAGTCACCATATCATACCTGGGAAAATATGCTATATTTTAATTTGTGCAGTGAGAACAAGAACAACACACTGCACTCTGCACAATATGCTGTGCTTTGTTTTAATAGCACCAGGCAACTTTCATATCAGGAAAAGCATCCTCTTTCTAAAACCAGGGGGCCCAAATACTGACCAGTAACAATAAAATGCACTCCGTGAAGTGCAGAGTGCAAGGCAATTAGTTTAAAAACACTGGCCTCAGTGGAGGGTGGAGAGGGAATATGATAAGACAGTGGACTTAAGTAGGGGTCAGGGCACAGGTATGCAGAGCTTTGAACGTGAAAATGGGAAGCGCCAAAGTAACGTGATATTCCTCAGACGAGAATATCTGCAGCTCAGCAGAAATTTCAGTCGTCTGTGGCCGTTGTGCCCCTGTCATAGATTTGGAGCCCCTGTGTGAGCAGATGAACTTGAGGAAGCAGCCCCAGCTACTGCCTGTACAAAGTGTGTTTCTGATCCGCTGGTGCCAATGAGGCAGAAGTGATTTGGGCATGTTCTTACGGCAATCCAAGCTGTAATGCACACAGCCCCGGCTGTTTCACTCCCAGCTCTCATCGATACAGGTCTCTGCGTTGCAGCTCTCCCTCATGTTCCCTCCATAAGCCAGGGGGACCGTGATGCATATTCCACACCAGCTTCCCAAGGTGTGAAATTCTTAAACAGCCAATCTTATTCAGTATGACATACTTCAAATCCACAATTTTTTGTTAGAGGCTTTTTTTTCTTCATAGATGTGTATATTGCATGGAACAAAGACACAGATCCGATTCACATGGTTCCAGGAATGTTTTCACAAGTTTTGGCCAGGACTCTTGATCTAGTGACTGTGTGGCATAACACATCATTGAGCTCGTTGGCTGTGGGAACACATGGTGAGACAATCTTGTGGCTGAAATGCTTTAACCTGCATATATGTGCCATGGGATGGACCTGCTAGGTGTACTTTGTGAGGGAGAGGGAATTAGGTTAATCACTCCCCAGTGGTACTGATAGGATTTTTGCCATGTACTTTGCTAGGGGCAAGTTGAGCCTTTGCCTTGTGAATCCTTTGGTTGCACAGATTTGAACGAGCAGGTCAAGTATTGGAGATTCTTTTGAACAGCTGCTATCTTCTGCGATCACTGGTTTGATAAAGTCATTTCAGATCATTGATGTGTCCCATACATTTCTGAGATGAGTGCAAACCAGCAAGTATGGAATTTCATGGCTGTTGGAGGGTGGGTATGGCTTGTTACATATAGCTCGTGTTTATTTTTGTGGAATGGGATGGGAATGGGAAAGGTCAGGACACAGGATGGAGCATTTATCTTCTTGAAAATCAGATATCCATAACAAAGAGGATGAATATAGAGCATCTCAGGTTAGTACAATGTCAATGCTGTCTATCACCTCTATTCTAATACCCTCATTCCACTTCAGATTTGCTGTTTTCTAATCCGTGTGCTTACTTGCAGGGTTACGAATTCCTGTAAAACACATCTGTATTGTCTGATGTCTTTTTCAAACTCTCTCTCTCTCTTCTGCTCTGCCTCTGGTTCCTTTTATTGATACAGAAAGTGGGAAAGGAAGAAATTTTTATCACTTGGTTTGGTTCTTCATTCAAATAACAATGGAATTGTCTGAATACGATAGCTCAAAATTGTAACCCAAATTAAATTGCTTAAAAAAAAAAAAAAAAGAAAGAACAAAGAAAGGCTGTAGAGAAGCAGCCAAGTACGGCGTGGACTGAGGAGAAGACACATGCTGCTATCATTCCTGCAACACTCAACAACACCCAACACACTTACTGCAGGGTGGGGAGAAGCAGACCTATTTTTTTGAGCTGATACTTAAGTATTCGTATGGATTCTGCTTAGATTGGCAGCAACACTTAAATGAATGGTTTTGTGAAGAAATAGACACTAAAGATAATGTTATTCCTGTTGTTTCCATGGCAATGGACATGCTTGATGGAATATATCCATCATGTGTGCTCTGTAACCATCTGGTTTCACAGTCCTCATTTCAGACACTCTAGGAATGAAATGTAGGTAAACTTTAATCAGGTTTGTAATTACTGTTGTCCTTACAGAAATTATTTAACATGGTTTTGCAGCTGCCTCAGCATAAGGCCCGAAGGTCTTTTTAGGGGGTTATTGCCACTTTTAAGGAATAGTTCAAGAATTGTTATTGTACTTTAGCTACAGATGCCACTGTTTCTTCTTGGTTTCTGAAACTGTGTTATAATGACATCACATTAAGACGTTTTTTTTCCAGGCTCCAAAAAGGTCACAGTTATTTTTTCCAAATGGCTCTGTCAAGCATAAAAATTAACCATACTTTGAGCTGGATTTTCTGTATTTGTAATGTATGTTTATGTTAGAGTTTCTGTCAAAACAGGGATTAAAGATAAATGTAGCTAATTAAAAGAACATTTGCTTAGAGCTCCTGGTAATAGATACCTCATTGTGGGGTCTTGAGGTAAAGCTTACTTTAACAACTGATTCGGTTTATGGGATTGTGTTTGAACATTATAGAAGGCTATTTCAATTTTCCAAATTGTGCATATTAGCCTGAGAACAATCAAGTTAAGTCTATAAGTAAATTGCAGAAGAGAAGTCAGGGTGTACAGGCTAGCTATGTAAAATGTTCTTGTCGGCTCTACTTCCTACACTTCATCATTTCGAATAATGCTTCCCAGCAGTATATGTAAGTGAAAACTGGTTTTACAGAAGAGAAAAAAATCTATCTGGCACTGGATGAGTCAATAAGTTGCAAATTGTAGCGTAAGGTAAAGAAAAAAAAAGATCCCATATCAAATTAGGTAATTGTTTCTTTTTATCTTACTTTATTTTACTAAACAGCTGTGCCCACAACATTAATTTCATTGCACATGACATCTGTGTTATCCTAGGGACTCCTGTGCTGGGGAAAAGGTCAATGCCAACTGCAATTGCATCAAGTTTCCATAAACTTTCAATGGCCAATAATATTTTGTGCTTTATAAAAAGCAAATAAAATAATACTGTATTTGTGTAACGCCTTTCATATTAAGGGATTTCAAAGAGAACTACAAACTGTAGGCCCAATCCTTTAGTTCTTGTATAAACAAAAGTCCCATTGATTTCAGCAAACTTATGCCAGAATAAAGAGGACAGAGGAAAGGTGTCAGGATTTGGCTCTACATACTGCACGCAGCAAACACTTCATCCACTAATAAAGTTCAGTCACTTTTTGGATGGGACTTGGCAGTTGTTTAACATGAGTGGTCTTGAGCTGACTCAGTTTAAATGGAAGGATAAACAAAAAAATAGTTCTCTAATTAAGATTTCGGATTTCAGTGGGGCAAACTTTGATAAATTGAGAGAACTGGTTAGGAAAGACAGCTGGGGCTGAGGAACTCAGGGTCTTCAAAGTGGAGAAGGTTTGGAATTGCTTCAGGTCAAAGATGCTGAGGAATAAATCAAAGTATCGCAAGCAATAGGGAAAACTCTGGAGGGAGGTGTTTCAGACCTGGCAGGGGGAATTACTACCTCAGGAGGGATATTTGGAATAAGTAGGGAGCCTACAGGAGCTGGAAAAAGGACTGCTCTACAAGGAAATCCTTGAGGTAAAAGTCAAAAAGAGTGGGAATAAAGTGAGAACTGACCGATGTCAGACTGAGTTTGGCCTGGCAAGGAATGTCAGAAGAAACCCCAGATTTTGCTCATTACAGGTAAAGAGAAGTGAGACTTCTGTGCATTGAGAACGGGCTAGAGATTAAAGGTATTGTCAGCCTGGAAACAAAATGTGATAAGGTGTTCAGCAAGGATGACAATACTGGCCATGAGGACAAATGGGAAGGGATCAGTGGGAATGTGTAATTCAAGTGCAAATTTCAACTTGAAAGTTCCTCTGGAGTGGAACATGTTGCCTGTCTCCATCCCAAGAGACTGAAAGATCTGGTGTTGAGAACTGCAAGCTTGGTAGCATGTTTGGGTGGAGCTAGCGTTAGCACTGCAGGTCAGGAGAGCAGCAAGGAAAACGTCTATATTTAAGTGTAGGAAAAGGTATCTA
Source organism: Fregata magnificens (assembly GCA_013389945.1). Taxonomy (NCBI): domain Eukaryota; kingdom Metazoa; phylum Chordata; class Aves; order Suliformes; family Fregatidae; genus Fregata; species Fregata magnificens. The sequence goes on from WAAD01014642.1 coordinate 212,779, forward strand.
GACAGCCATGGACATATAAGTCTGACCTAAACAGTATGCAAGGCCCTACAGCAGGCTTTGAAAGGGATCATGTACAAGCACTAGGACATAAATTAAAAACAGTAAAATACAAATAATAGTTTAGCAAAGGTAGATCATACTGAACTGTTATTTCTATTTAATTACTGATTTTCTGGACAAAAATAATGTGTGGAAAATATCATCTATCAAGATTTCGGGAAAACATGCTCTGGAATCAAATAGTCAACTTTTACTTGTCATAACGAGAGGAATCAGGAGAGGAATTGTAAAGTAGGTGACAGGAGACATGGTGGTGGACAGCAGCAGGGTCTGTGGAAAGGGAAGGGATCAAACCAGACTGGTTACCAATACTGATTTTGTTTAATACCTTCTCAGTGACTTGACGCAAATATGAATAGGGTCCTGACAAAATGTACTGATATACAGGGTTTGGAGGCATTGCCAATACACATCTGTTGGAGAGAGCAGAGTCTAAAAGTCCAAATAAGAATGGAATAAAATATAATAATAGAATTCATAAAAAATTCTGCTAGAAGCTCAGACCTCATCCATTAGGAAAAAAGTTGGAAAGAGCCTCTTTTACTTTTTGATCAAGAACTGAGTGGGAGCCATCAATGTGATGTAACCATGAAAAGACAAATGCAGTCCCAGAATTTGCCAGTGAAATTATTGCCACTGGGGACAATGAAATACTAGTATCACCATGCAGGGCTCTGGCTAGACCTCTTCTGAACCACTGGCTTAAGAAAGGCCATTTGAAAGCCTAGCAGATGCAGGCAGGCAAGGACTCAGGCAGGTTCAAAAGAAGTATCCTTGTCCTCATAAGAGGATGATAGAAGAGCTTGTCTTGCTCAGTCTGGTAAAATGAAGATAAGGGGGAGGGCAGAGGGGAAAACAGCAGGGAGAAAAGAGTCATTTAAGCTAAATTAAAATATTTTCACATGTACAGTTGGTGTAAACTGAGAAGAAACAAGTTTAAGCTGGAAATTAGAAGACAGCTCCTCATTGTTAGAGCAAGTGCGTTTTTGAATATTCTCCAGTTGAGTAACAGAGGCCAAAACCCAACAACTTTTATGTCGGAGCTTGAAGAGTGTATGAAAGAAATTATACAATGTGTTTGCTTGCAGTAACAGGGGAATTGACTTAATGGCCCAGAAAGTTCCTCGGAGCCCTGCGTTCTGATATCCTCCGCAGCAAACACTGTTGCTGTACAAGAGATTTGAACAGAAATTAAGTGCAGTCCTGTTGAAATTGAAGTGGGAATTTAAGTTCCCCGAGAGTAATTAGCCTTGCTGTGTGTGGTCGGGACATGGAAGAGGCATTTAATGGCTGTGAATACCAGTAGGTCTTTAAGTGGTGGAGGAGATTATAAGTTATTGGGATATTCATATACTAATATTCACTTAAGTTCAAGGGATGTGCCCTTTTGAACAGCATCTATTAATACAGTGTTGAGATACTGGTTTAACATTCACTTAGGTGACAACTGGCTAAGTATGTCTGACTGTCCCTGGCTGTCTCCCAGATGTTGAGGAACCAGAAAATAACACAGCTTGTCTTTCATTTAGCAATAGAAAATGTCCTGTTTGTAAAGATAGCTTTGAAAGCACAAGCTACTATCAAAATAATCCACTTGTTAGGATTAAAGAGACACGCAACGACATGGCTTTCACGCAACAGGATGCCAAATATAGCAAAGAGGGGAAATCAAGCTCCATTTCCCCAAATACAGACACACTTTTCAGCAAAATGAGTCAATTAAATTGGAGAATGTTCTTAATCTGCTGTCTTAATATCTCAGGTTTAGCATGCAACTTAAACTGGGGTCAGGGAGAGGTATCTTGAACATCATGCTATGAAACATCTTGAATGTAGGCAAAAGTTTTTTGCCAGCACCAACACTGCCTGGCTTATGAAATTTGTTGAGAATTGTTGTCTAACAATATTATAACATCAAGCACTCAGTGATAGGTCTCTTTTTCTAACCTACTAAAAAACATTAAGAATGAATTATGTTAGAGGCATGCCATTAATTGTGGGGTAATTTTCACCATGTGTATAATATTTAACTGCACATTTTGTCACAGTGCAATTATAGGAAATGTTTTTCCAGGATGTCTCTCTGTCTATATATACATTGTGGTTACTCTAATTATTTTCCCCAGTGATAATGTACAAAATTCCCAGGGTCCTGTCTTATAAAACATTTGCTGATAGACAGGATACATAAAGAGTAGTGTAGTATAGTTTTCTCCTAATTTTGTACTTACTTGAGAAAGAAGTTTGAAAACGTTGTACGGTCTGTGCACATATATTTGTCTCTGCCTTTTAATTTGTATTAGACACATGTCCAGTACGTTGTTTTCAGTGCTATGATGCTCTAAGTCCCCAAGGACCCTAAAAAAACTGAGTGAAATTAACACTGGAAAAATATATAATAATTTGCCTCAAAGTGACCATTGCTATTCAAAATATGCTGTGCAGTGTGGTTCTCCTCTGAGTTTTCACCCACATTGTATATGTGGGTGCAATAATGATGGGCATGCAATTAGTCAGCAGTTGGCAGATGCTGCACAAGTCACTGCTCTACACTTAATCTCTTCCTGGGATCTTGGGAGAATAATATTTGCATTGGCTTATAACCAAAAATCATCTTAAATACAACTTGATTTTGTATATTTTACCCAATTGTATAATTGTATTGACAAAATGTGCATATATTAAATGGCATATGCTACACAGAATTTTCCCAAGTATAGTATTAACTGTTTTAAAAACCATTTCTCCTGACATATGGTAACATAATGTGGCCAGCACACCTGTCTGGCTGGATAGAAAAACTGCAAAA